>JAKSZT010052319.1:3224607-3391977 GCA_026826555.1 Tolypeutes matacus | reverse complement strand
CACCACCACCACCACCACCACCATTACCACCACCACCACCACCACCACCACCACCACCAGCAGCAGCAGCATTATATTCATTAAATGGACACGGTTTTAATTCCACCTTTGATGTCAACATTTCTTAGCAACATTAGTGATGGCAGAATAGCCACTTTTCTTGTTTGCATCTATTCATCTGAAGTTTAGTGCCTGAATTGGGACCCAGAGTAGCAGAGTCATATGGTTTTCCCATGAACTAGCCTTGTGGTCTTAGGCATAGCATCAACCCTCTGGACCTTCATTTCCACAAATAAAATATATGAACTAGAAAAAATTAATCCAAGATTTTATCAATTCTCTGATGCCAATTCAAGTTGTTCTATAGAACATTCTATTTATGTTCTAAAGGTGACAGTCTATTTCCACCCCCTCTTCAAATCATCCAGTTCATCAACTCTTTCCTAGACTCTTACAGGAGCCCCTGCCTTCTCCTTGCTTCCACCTTGACCTCTCATGAACCAATTATAGTGCAAATGATATATATATATTTTTTCAGGGTAAATGAAAACTTTTATTAATAAATGGTATTGATTATAGCAAAACATTGTGAATATAATTAAATCACTGAATTATATAATAGAAAGCAGTTAAAATGAGAAATTTTATGTTGTATACATTACCACAATAAAAGTTTTAAATACCATAGAGCGTTTCACAAAGAACGAACCCTTAATGTAAACTATGGACTTTAGATAATAAAATGATCTTTTGAAAGTGAAATTCGATCATGCTATTCTCCTGTTTATACCTACCCATACATTTAGATAAAATCCAAATGTCTTATCATGGCTTACATTGTTCTGTAAATCCAATCCCTAACTTTCCAGTGTTGTCTTATCTAGAGCCCACTAGTCCTCACCACCTGTGCTCTAATCACATCAATGTCCTTCCCATTACTCAATCAGTCCACTTTCTTTTCCAACCCAAAGCCTTTGAATACATGGTTTCTTCAAAATAAAATGCTCTTTTCCTGAGCAATTGTTGGGTCAGCTCTTTTTTGCTCATCAGGTCCCATCTTAAATACCGTCTCCTTAAAGGGGACTTCCCAACAACCTGTCTAAATAACAGACTGGCACTGCTTGTTTGATTTGTCAGTTTCCTCTTTGGTTCCCACATAACACAGAAACTGATTTTATATATTTTATTGGTTTGTTCATTTATTGGTGTTTCTTTCCATCTATAAATTTTAGATTTAAGAGGGATGAGAGAAGAGATCATATCTAGAACAGTGACTGATAAAGAAAGATGTTGAATAAATATTTGTTGATTAAGTGAGATCAAATAAAAGGATGCATGAGTTGATGAGTGAATAAGGAGCAATTGAGTCAAAAGACATGCATATTTTCTAATCTGGCAATATCCATCATTATCATTTAAATTCTTTTCTGGCAGGCATCGGTAAAAGATTTTTGAGCTACAAGGGGGCTGGGTGTTGAGAAGAGGGCTAAAACTTCATTGCCTTTTCCAGAGGGTACATATGTCAACAGGAGTCATAATTGTTTGTTACTCAAATGGGAATTTTCCAACATTATGGGGGTAGAAATGCCTGGTGACCTTACTAGTGTTTTGGACTCATCAAACATATCAAATGATTTCAAAAGTTTGAGGCTTGATGTAACACTAAATGCATTCTGCCAACTATTGTCAGCTTTCATTTAAAAATCCATTTCAGGTCAGAGATTTTATTGTGTACTTTCCCCTAGGGTCAAATAACGTTATAAACCGGAGTTTAGGTGTGTAATTGTAGCTGACCTTCCCCAACCACCATATTTGCCCACTACTGCCCTCTGTTGCTTACTGTTCTATTGGCAGAGGTAACTCTTTGATTTTGTCTGAGAGAAAGAAGATCCAAAAGATGATTGATCTTATATAACTTCTCCTTTGGAAGAGAGAATTATTTGTGCCCTTCAGAAAAGTGTCCTGTCAGATGACAAGGATCGTTGGCTACATTAAGACTTTGCAATGTCATAATTTCTAACAAAGTCTTCATTTCCCTAGAGAAGGGAATATGTAACTGTTTGTTCCTCTTAAATTATAACTCAAAGCACACTGGTACATGAGGCCCATTCATACGCTGGGAACATGAGAAATGTACAGTTTGTGATTTCCAAGGAAGTTCCAGAGTAGCCAAGGTATAACCTATGTCTGTGAAATAGAAGGGAAAATGTACAATATTGAAATTCTACTATATACCATGTACTTTGCTAGATTCTTTACCTATGTTATAATATTAAATCTTACTTGAATTTAAGTCCCCCGTGGGTGATATATACTTCTAGTACCTAATAGGATAGCTGGTATTACCATGGGAGTTAGATATGTCAATTTCATTTTACATTGAAACTAAACTTGTGAAACTGAGGAACTTGTGAAACTGAAGTGAGGGTTAGTAATGTGCTAGAAGTTTAAGGTCCTGGTACAGGTGATGTCCAGCTTTGGGCCCATCTGAATAAGAAGTTTGTTCTTATTTTATTATATCAACAAATGGCAAAACCTGGACAATTTTATTTTGGTTGAAAATATTTGTGGAATGTAAATTTAAAAACACTACTGACTGACTTCCAGTAGCCTGCAAAACTAACTTGAGTATTATCTGCAACTGACAATTTTATGCAGGAACATAACAATATTATTTTGTACATTTCAATAATACTTTTACTAATTAGGTATTGTCACCTGCAGAGTATCAGGCATTAGACTGATCATTGTAAATATAGAATTAAGCCAAATTGTCTCTATCCTTATGGAACCCCCAATCCTGCTTTGCTTCTCTCATTTGTGTATTTAACATGTGTCTGGAGGATATTCTTAATGAAATTAATAAGACAAATTAAATCATTTTAATTTTTCAGTACCTGTAAAATTAATGAACTTATGTTGAAATTTGAAAGGTGAGAACAAAAAAGAAAAAAAAGTAAAACTATTACTTCCACCATAAAAAAAAAAATGTGTATCCTTGTTCCACCTGGGCTTACAATTTACATTAAAGTATTGAATGACAATACTTTAATATATAATAAACATAAATATATATGTTGTTAGGAAGTCAGAATAAGTCAGCTGAGCTATTAGTCATTACTTGTTGTAAATACAAGTGCACTCTCTTTTAAAAAAATAGTTAATGATTTAATAGTTAACAGGTGACTCAGTAATTAATGCACACTTTCATTTGCCTTAGACTGAATCATCTTAATCTTTAAAGTATAATTCCAAGTTTTACTTACTATAACATTATCACTTCTCAAGAGTATATTTCACAGGTTAACATCTTTATCTTCTTCTAGTAGAAATGCTCTTGAAAATACAAGCATTTGCTGCCTCTTTTCCCCTATCAATATTATGAGAGCTTTGTATGATGATATGCATGTTTATTTCATAAATTCACAAATTTTCCTATACTTTTATTGCTTATGTATGTTCATGTATTAATGATATGTTTCAATAAAATTTTATTAAAAAAAAATTAAGTTGGGGGGTCAGATGTAATTCAAGTGATTGAGCACCTGCTTCCTATGTACAAGGTCTTAGGTTCAATTCCTGATACCTCCTAAAAACAAACAAACGAACAAGCAAATGAAAAAAGAAACAACTCTCATTGGGGAGCAGATGTAGCTCAATGGTTGAGTTCCTGCTTCCTATGTATAAGGTCCTGGGTTCAATCCCCAGTACCTCCTAAAAAAATGAAAAAATTAAGTTAGAATGTTAGAATAGTCATGACATATTGCATCATGGAGAAAAGGAAAAAAATAATTTGGGTTATTCTCCATACCATATCAAACAAAGGAAGGTGGGGAAGTTAGCATCTATAAGCCCAAGTCTTTGGAATTGCCAAGGATCTCTCTGAATGACATTTGTGTAGCATCCCATCCAAGACCTGGCACATAGAAGACTCAGGGTACAAATGCTATGCCTTTGTCCTTATCCCCCTCAAAGCAAGTATGAATTCTACCTATTTCACACCCTTGTTGCACTCTAACTATGTGATCTTGGGTAGTTCAATCAACATTTCTGAGCATAAGTTTCCTTTCTGTTTCAATGTATTATTATCTGCCTTACTGACTTCATAGGATTGTTTTGAGGATTAAAGGAGAGTATATTTGTAAAACTATTTCATAAACTCTATCATATATAGATAGTTATCACTATGTCTGTACTCTGAAAAGACAACATGATGTAATGTAAAGATCAGAAGTATAAGAGTGCTTGTGTTAACTGTGAAACCATCAGTCTGTTATTAGCTCTTAATCTTCAGTTCATGTGCTCTGGGCACTACCCACATCTACAGTCTCATCCTGTGCCACTCCATCTCTATTTCACTAAACTTCAGCCATTCCAGTCTTCTTCTGCCTATGACCATTGCACATATTATTTATTAGGCTGGAAGACTATTTCCCTACTATTCCTAGCTGTATTAATAAGTGTTCTCTAGGGAAAAAGAATCAACAGGAGGTATCTGTAAATAGAATGAGCTTTTATAAGAGTCTATTATGTGACCATGGGGAGGCACAAGTCCAGGTTCTGCAGGCAGGCTGCAAACCAGGGGTTCCGATGAAAGTCCAATGAAGGTCCTTGATAAGTTTCTGGGAGATGTTGGCTGTCCAAAGATGAGCTGGGAAATTCTCTCTGAATGCTGAAATCACTTCCCCTTTTGAGGCATTCAACTGCTTGAATATAGCATCATTCATTGCAGGCAATCTCCCTGGTTGATGTAGATGTAATCAGCCATCTATGTAGTAAACTCACTGATGACTAAAGCCCATAAATGTCCTTGTATTACAATTAGCCCAGTGCTTGCTTGACCAAACAACTGGGCAAAATTACCTGGCCAAGCTGACACATTAGCCTAACCATCACACCATCCTTTAGTTCTTAGTTTAAAAGTCATTTCAAGAGTAATGTTCACTGGCCAAGCAATCCAAAGTAGATCCTCCACAGCTATTTGCTCTGGTTACTTTAGTCTGAGATTTATCATTCCAAAGATTTAGTTGAGAAGCACCTATATTTCTTCCAAATAATGAAAAAAAACAAAAACAAAAAAAACTTAAAGCATGATGATGACTGCCAATTATTTATAGTTTATTAAGCATTATGCTCTTAGCTAAGCTCTACGTGCAATATCTTGTTTGACTTTTATAACATCCCAAAGAACCAAGAGTGATTATGTTCGTTTTATATTTGAGAAGCCCAAGGTCTCAGTTACTACATGGCAGCACTAGAAATCAAATACAGTGTGTTTTACTCCTGTGGTAAAGACAATTAGTGCTAAGTAAATAACCTGGAATTTGCCTATATTTCACAATCTTTAAAATGAGCTTGGGCTTATGTGACAAAGTTCTGGCAAATTAGAATATAAGAGAAGGTGTGTGTTACTTCTAACAAAGCACACTTGTCAGATAGAGAAGAGCTGCCACTGATCTACATAGGATTTCTGTGAGTGAGAAATAAAATTTCATGTGCCAAACCATTGAGATCTCAGTGTTTGTCTGTTGTGGGGGCTAGTAGCCACTCACTGTGACTGATACAAATACTAAAGTCAGACTTTTAACTGTTCAGTTATGCTGTTCTCCTGAGAATGAGTAGAGGGAGATGGTCCTCAGTTTATTGGAGATGCTTTCTATAGTAGAAATATTTGTGATGTTACCTTATTTTTGAGTATTTTATTAAGGCTCAGAAAATATTTGTCTTTTGGACAAGCAAATTTTGTTTTGGTAAAATGATATATAAATCCAGATTTTTTCAACAGTGCTTAAAAGCCTTAATTTCATCTCTTTATTCAAGCATATCATGGTAAAATATACAAATACACTTTGGTAATCTCAGAGAAGAACAATGAAAGAAAGAAGGCATCTTTATACGTTATATATTTTTCTTCTGCTCTTCTCTTGATCAGTGGTAAACTACTTGTAAGTGGTCCACATTTCATACCCACACTCTCTTTTTCTTTTTTGGACCAGGAAGATGATAGTTGCCTAAAGAGGAGAGTAGCATCTAGCTCATACATTTTCAGTGTTTTAAAGGGCCTGCTTGTTCCTCGACGACTAGATAAAATGCTTTTAGCAAATCTATAGCTACCTATAGAGAGATAATAAGATGGGACATACATTCATGCTCAGGTTTTGGTTATCATGGATAGCACAAGTGAAATCAAAAGGAAACCTAGCTTCTTAAGAACGAACTCTACATCATAGACACAACACATGCTACTTACTTAAATACTTCTGCAGTTCTTGTGGAATGTTGCAGTAATTAACATTTCCCTCATTTTTACCCAAAGAAAGCCCAGAAAGTTGGACTTACTTTTGAAGGACAACAGAAAAAATTAGTGGTAGAGGTGTTATTCAAGCTCAAGGAAATGAAAGTGATGCTGGAAAATTGTAGAATCTTTGATCTCCTACAGACTGACTCTTGATTGATCCATGAGCCTATAAAGTGAAACTGGCTGTTCAAAAATTTGTTAGCATTATACGGCAATAAATGTTCCTTTCCTTCCTTCCTTCCACCTTGAAAGATATGAGAAACAAATGAAATATGATATATTGTCTGGCAGAATGTCAGGCTCTATGGAGATAGACAAACACGATAGACCTCCCTCCTTTCATTCCCTTACCATCTTTTTTCACATTTTAAAAACTGTGCTAAATATATATAAAACACAAACTTTGACATTTAAAAAATGTTAATTACACAATTCAATGGCCTTAATTCATTCACAATGTTGTACAACCACTATCACTGTTTCTAAATTTTCATTACCCCAAATAGAAATTTAGTACTCATGAGACAATAACTCCATATTAACCCCTTCCACAGTCCTTGATAACCTCTAGTCTCTTTTTTGTCTCTCCATGTAGCTTATTCTAGATATTTCACGTAAGTGGAATGTGGCAGTTTGAGATTATTTATGAACTCCCCAAAAAATAAGGATTATGATTGTAAACTGATCTGTTTCTCTGGGCATGATATACTTTGATTGTATTAGATTCAGATGAGATGTCTTTGATTAAATTATGCTAAAATTAGGCTTTGATTCAACCATGTCAGTAGGGTGTAACTCAGCTTAAGTCCCTGCCCAGTTGGTTGGCTGATATAAATGGGGATACTCACTCAAGAAGACATAGAAAAAGATATGGAATAGGAGAGAGCTTTGCCATGTTTGATCCTAGGGACCTGGAGAGAGATGAGCCATTCCCTGATAGTTTGCAGCTGATAAGAACAGAATAGCTGATAAGGCCTGGAAAGAAATGTGCCCTTGCCAGAGACTGATATAAGAATCCCTGAGAGACCAGGCAGAGATCGCCCACCATCTAACTTCGATATGTGGCAACTGATTTTGGTGAGAAAGCAGCCTTGAGTTGGACTGTTTAGGGCCTTGTTACTGCAAGCTTTTACTCCAAATAAATACCTTTTATAAAAGCCAAGAAGTTTCTGGAACTTTGCATCAGCACCCCTTTGGCTGACTAATACAGAATTTGGTACCAGGAGGGAGTCATGCTTTTGCAATTACCAAAAATGCTGCAACAGTTTTATAAATGGGTAAGGGATATTTTTTGGAGAAATTGTGAGATGCTTGATGGAAAATGCCTTAGATTGTTTTGAAGAGACTGGTGGTAGGAATATGGATGCTAAAGACACTTTTTATGAGGCCTTAGAAGGAAGTGATGAAACTATTATTGGAAACTGAAGGAAAGGCATTCCATGTTTTAAAGTTGCAGAGAACTTAGGAGGATTGACTCCTGATGTTATATGGAAGTCAGAATATGAAAATGGTGAGCCTTGACATTTAGCTGAAGAGCTTACCAAAGTACACTTGGAGAATTCAGCCTGACTTCTTGCAGCTTATATTAAAATGCTACATGAAAGAGATAAGCTGATAACTGAATTGTTGGGCACAAAGAAACCAGAAACTGATTCTAAAAATTCTAAGCCTCTGGAAACCAAGCCCCCAGAAGATAGTGCCCCATTTGAGGAATTAACTAAACTTGGAACTTTTAAGTCAGGATTGAAAAATTACCTAGAAAAGAGTTGTGGAAAGTCCCACTGTCTGATGGCTTGGACTCCTTCCTGCATGCTAAATCAACAAGTTTTTTGCAAGATCTATATGAAATAAACCACTGACATCCTGGAATAAAAGGGACATGGAGAGGAAAGAAGGAAGGGAAAACAGCTTTTAAGAGGAAAACCATGGAAGCTGAGGTCTGGAATTAAGACATCTCCTTGGGCCAAGAGAGGGACCCCACCCATGTTGTTTGGAGAGGGTAAGTTTGACCCAGCATTTGAAGAGTGTGGGTGTTCCAGCCTGCTATTCAGGGAGAGTTTTGCCACCCCAGGCTACAGAAAGAGTGAAGCTCATTCCCCAAGGGTTGGGGAGAGTAAAGTAGCCACCCCAGTGCTGTGAGAGGCCTGTTCCTCATAGGTTAGGGAGAATGAGGTCAACACCCTATTGCTCTGACAGCGATGGGCCTGTTGCCTATAGATTAGGGAAGGCTAGGTCACCAACTCAGTGTTCTGAGAGAGTTGGGCCTGTATGCCAGAGATTAAGGAGAATGTTGCCACTACCTCACTGTACTAAAGGGGTTGAGACAGTACCCCAGATACTGAGGAAAGAGTGGCCATCACTGAAATGTTCTTGGAGGATGTCCAGATGCTTGATGAGTGTGGACCAAGAAAATGGTCATTGGAAAAGCCTGTGGAAAGGGTGGGCCTCCATGAGGCCCCAAGGAGAGGAAACTATCATCTTAAGAATGACTTTCAGATATTGAAATCTAATGGAATATGCCCTGCAGGTTTTCAGAACTGTTGGGGACCAGTGATGCATTTTTCCCTCCCAAATTCTTCTTGTGGTAATGAAAATGTTTATCCTATGTCTGTCCTTTTGTATATTGGAACAGATAAATTGTTTTGTAAGTTTCACAGATCTACAACTAGAGGGGACTTTGCCCCAAGACAAACTGTAATTCTTGAAACAGATTGTGATATGATTTTGTAGTTAGCACTGCTAACCTGAAGGGTTTAAGGTTTTTTGGAATATTGTAATATCTTTTTTGGGATTCTGAGAGTGGAGTGTGGCAGTTTGAGATTATTTATGAACTCCCAAAAAGATAAGGATTATGTTTGTAAACTGGTCTGTTTCTCTGGGCATGATATACTTTGATTGTATTAGATTCAGATGAGATGTCTTTGATTAAATTATGTTAAGATTAGGGCTTTGGTTCAACCATGTCAGTAGGATGTAACTTAGCTTAAGTCCCTGCCCAGTTGGTTGGCTGATATAAATGGGGACACTCACTCAAGAAGACACAGAAGAAGGTATGGAAGATGAGAGAGCTTTGCCATGTTTGATCCTGGGGCCCTGGAGAGAGATGAACCTTTCCTTGATAGTTTGCAACTGAAGAGAACAGAACAGCTGATAAGGCCAGGAAAGAAATAAATCCTTGCCAGAGACTGATATAGGAAGACTTGAGAGACCAGGCAGAGATTGCTACCATCTTGTTTCAACACATGGCAACTGACTTTGGTGAGAAAGCAGCCTTGAGTTGTACTGTTTAGGGCCTTGTAACTGTAAGCTTTTACCCCAAATAAATATCCTTTATAAAAGCCAACATATTTCTGGTGATTTGCATCAAGACTCCTTTGGCTGACTAATATATGGAATTATACAATATTTGTTCCTTTGTTTCTAGCTTATTTCATTTAGGATAATGTTTTCAAGGTTCATCAATGTTGTAGCATGTATCAGAATGTCATTCTTTTTTACAGCTGAATAATATTCCATTGAATTTACGTATCACAATTTGTTTATCCATTCATCTGTTGATGGACACTTGGGTTGTTTCCACTTTTTTGGTTATTGTGGATAATGCTGCTTTGAACATTGGTAAACAACTATCTGTTTGAGTCTTTGTTTTCTTTCACTTCTATTTGGTATATGCCATTGTGGGAGTTCGATCATATTCAAGTCTTAATCCACATTCTTGTGGGTATCAACACATTTGTAAAAAGAACCTTTGAAGATGACATTATTAATTAAGGTGTAGTCTCATTTGTGAATAGAATCTTTGAAGAACCTATTTAAATGAGGGCAAATTGAATCAGGGTGGGCCTTAATTCATATTACCGGACTTCTAATAAGCATAGGAAATTCAGAATCAGTAAGTCAGAAGACGCCAGAAAGAGACATGTAATGGTGCATTGCCATCACCAGAATTCTGACACCTTGATTTCAGACTTTTAGCCTCAAAACTCTGAGACAATAAATTCCTGTTTTGTAAGCCCACCCATTGTGTGGTACTTTTCATAGCAGCCTTGGCAAATTAAGAAAACCTAGGAGTGGAATTGCTGGATCATACGGTAGTTCTATGCTTAACATTTTGAGGACCAGCCAAACTGTTTTCACAAGGACAACATGATTTTACATTCCCACCAGCAATATACGAGGGTTCCAATTTCTAGATTTTCTAGATTTTTAAAAATTTTAGGTATCCTTATGGGTGAGAAGTAGTATCTCTTTATGATTTTGCTCTGCATTTCCCTAATGACTAATGACTTTAAGTGTCTCTTCACATACTCCTTGGCTATTTGTGTATCTTCTTTGGAGGAATGTCTGTTCAATTCTTATGTCCATTTTTAAATTGGATTGTTTGACCTTTTGTTGTCAAGTTGTAGTAGTTCTTTAAATTTTCTAAATATTAAATCTTTTTTAGATATATGATTTACAAATATTTTCTCTCATTGTGTGGGTTGTCTTTTCACTTTCTTGATAATGTCCTTTGATACACAAAGGTTTATATTTTAAATGAATTGCAGTTTAGCTATATTTTATTTTGCCTGTGCTCACAATTTGTTTTTGTTTTAGAAAGAAGTATAATTCTTTTCTATTTGATTTTCCAGTAACAATAAGGCTAATTTCTTTTGTACTTTAGGTTTGCAGGGCTATTCATTCCTTATATAGAGTAGTTAGTATATATTCTTCTCCTTCAACATGGTTATATCTATGGTTTTTTTTTTCCCCTTTTCTTGACCATAATTTGCTAATTCCACTTTAAAAGGGAAGAAACAGAGATCAAAAGGCACAGTAACTTGCTCCAGTTCATAAAATAATGGCTAAGCTGGGACTAGAATCTAGATTTTGAGATTTCAATTCTTTTGAGATCTAATGAGCTGAATGAGTTTCTCTACATTTAATAACCACTGAAAATAAACTATTACCTTCTATACTCAAACACAAAGGTACAGAGGCAGAGGCTTGACATGTGCTTGTGTGGTTTCCCTTACTCTCTTTTATTTTTTGGTCACCAAAAGACTTTGTTAT
The DNA here is from genome assembly GCA_026826555.1 of Tolypeutes matacus. Lineage (NCBI taxonomy): Eukaryota > Metazoa > Chordata > Mammalia > Cingulata > Chlamyphoridae > Tolypeutes > Tolypeutes matacus. Next base: position 3,380,627 of record JAKSZT010052319.1, on the reverse strand, counting down.
CAGAAACCTTTGCCTCTTTAGCCTGGACCCTAGAAAGAATATGTATGGAGCAGACCCGAACATGACCTTTAGCAAGAAGCCAACCTTTGCCTGGTTGTCCAGAAGTAAAGTTACTCAACTGAGCGCCGTCAAGGTCAGCCAACCCCCCCTGAGCTACATATAGAAAAACTAATATATGGTGGTTGTTTTAAGCCCCTGGATTTTGGGTGTTTCATTAAACATTAGTTGACTTTCTCTCTCTCTCTCTCTCTCTCTCTCTCTCACACACACACACACACACACACACACACACATGTCACTGTCCTAGAAACTCTTAACTGTAGATGAGCTTTGAATAATTAGGGAAGTGGACTGCAATGCTGTGAGGCCAGGAAAGCTAGATTCAGGAGTTTTGGTATGATCTAAAATACAATAGATTTAGGAGCTTGTATATGTCAGGATTATTTCAGTTTTAAGCTACAGACAGCCTGAAACAATCTGGTTTAACAAATAGCAGTATAGAAGACAGAACAGCTCAGAGGGACCTCTAGTTTCCAGCAGAACTTGATCCATGGCTTCAAGACTGCAGCAAAATTTATCTTTCAGCTCTGTTTCCTCTGAGTACACTTAATCCTCAGGCTGCACATAATGATCCTTTGGAACTTCTAAGCCCTCGCTCTGGAGTCCAGCAGTTTAAAGCTCACAATCTTGAAGCACCAAGTCTAGCAAAGAAGTGAGAGTCTTATTTCAACATTCCAGATGAAAGTCCTAAGGTTCAGTCTGATTAGATGGACCTAGGTCATGTGACCACAAACCTGAACTTTAAACTGTGATGAGGGCATGAGATAACTAATTGACTTAACCCCAAAGCCAAAACCTGAAGCCTCATGAGATTAATCCTATTGAAATCACTTGGGCAGGGAACAGGAGCTCTCCTACAATGTCCATGTTATCCTCATCACATAAACTCTCCACAATGTGAAGAGAAAAATAATCCACCAAAATTTATGACTGACTTCTGCCGAGGAGTGTGATCGAAGTGGAATTGATGGAGCTCACTGATAGGTTTGCATAGGTTTAAGTACTTTCTTGTTTGGGCAAGTTCCACAGCACTTTGCAAACACATTAACGTAATTGAAGACCACAAGGCAGACTCTCCAGGGAGTTCAGACCATTGTGTTAATCATTATTCCCATGTGTAAAGATAAATTATCTATGCCACCCCAGTGAGCATCAGTGTCATTTTGTTAAGCTGACTGATTTGTTTTCTGGGATAACTTACACTGAATGTGTGCCAAAAGCTGAGCAGGCACTTCCTGTGGATGCTGTTGGAGTTACAAAAAACATGAACATCAAGAAAGAATCACATAAATACTAATATCCATAATAAAACTAATACTTAGAGGCCTCTTACTATATGATAGATTCTGTACCATGTGCCCTACATTATTAAATCCTCACAAAAATTGTCTTATACCTTCATTTTCCACAGGCAACTACTCAAGCTGTGTGACATTAAGTGGCAGAACCAAGATTTAAACCTATTGTCTCACACTAGTCTGAGTGTCCCTGTGATACACTATATTGCCAACAAGTCACTGAATCTTACCCCAAAGTAAATTGGTAAGCTATGTGGAGAGAATTTAATTTCTAAAAGCTTCCCAAATAACATATTTTGAAGTGAATACTGAAAACAGACATGGATAAGGGGTAGATGATGGAAAAAGGTACTACAGGTCATCTTAATTGTTCAGGAAAAACTTCTGTAAATTACTTGACATCTTTATTAAAAATCCTCCATGTAGGTATGTGTTTGACATGGTGAGGATTCTAGACTTCATGCTTAATATTTACTTGTTGAATGAAAGTAGTAATACAAAATGGGCTAAAGCATTTACTAGAAACCTACCATTTTAATAATGGTCTACCTGGTATGGGATTGGCTAGAATCTTACAGTGAATTTCAAGGAACTTCCCACACTCTTTGATAAAATTTAAATTTCTATGAGTTAATAATTACTTGAAATAATTAGGAAACCCAAACGTATTTAAGAACCTTTTGCTAAACAGCTATTTTATTGTTGAAACTCCCAAACCATATATTTATAAAAAATATTTCTGGCTCAGAAAGGACCTTTATTAATTTAGGATTACAATAGAAATATATTTTAGTGGTAGATATTTTTTTAAATAATCATTTTGTTTACTTGTACATTTTAAATCAGATAAAATCCAATATTTTATTTCAGCATATTTATTTCTTCTTTCCACAGATGAAAATGTCAAAGTTCATTGATACCACATTTATTATTGGTCATTTTTGTTAATGTAGGGTATTTGACTAGTTTGTATTTTGCATAGAACTGATTGACAGACAAATCTATTGTGTGTTGCAGAAATTGATTTTTCAGTAAAGATAATTTCTTAATGTCTCAACACCTGCTCTGTCTCTCTTCTACTTCTCTCAGAATAATCACTTTTATCAGAATAATTTGGGGACCCATATTTTCCTCCTGGCTTCAAGTTCAATCTTTTTGTTATGGTTGTTGATAATCTCAACATTTTATACATTGCTTCCAGGGGAAGGTCTTTGATACAAATGCACAACAGGCTTTTTAAAGTAATTCTGATGGACAGACTTTGTGCTGGTTTCCCCCCACATAAATTCAGTTCTTGTCTTACCTGTGAAATTGCTTGGCTATGCATTTTATTAGGCTAGAAGTCTTAATACTCTTCCGGCAGCTGAGAAATGAAGAGGATCTAGGGCTCTGGATAAACTTATCAGCTGGGAAGGGAACATAGAAATGTAATCTCCTTACGGGCCTCATATCAATTTGGCTGTGCTCTGCACAAATGCATCTGAAGACATTTATCTGACTCTAAAGCTGAGATCGTCATGAAAGCAGGTTAACTCTCCTAGGTTCAAATAACTGGGTTTATATCCTCTAACCTAAGGGTGACTTTTGAGTATTAAACCAGACCTGTGGGTTACAAGAGAAATGGCCTTAAAATAGTTTAGATTTATTGTAAAAGGCAAAGGGGTGAACAGTGCAGAGGGAGAGAAATGGCTCTACAACCCGTTCTGCTGTAAAAGAGCCTACCCTGAACTTGCTGATTGAGAAGAAATAATACAGTGCTTTGCAAGTAAACCATGCTGATGGATGTCTTCTGCTAGGATGGAGCCCACTGTATTTACTCTCTTTCTGTTTGATGTCAGCATCTTAGGACTCAGCATGAACTCGACTACAGTTAACTGTTGAAATAAGTTATTTCCAGTCGATAATGAATGCTTCTCTAACATGTTATTATTGAAAATAACAGGTACCAAATGTGTGACTGTATGGTATACAATTCATTTTCTTCCTCTGTAAGAATTGGATTTTCTTGTCATTAGAGCTGAATTGTGTGTTGACACTGTGGTAAGTTAGTACAGAATCTAGACCAAAGGCAAAAAGTTGCATTGAAAGATTATAATAACAGCTGCAATTGAACAGTGATTTAAAATCTTCAAAGGACTTTTAGAATACTTTAGAGCACCCTTATTGGAATGTCACGTAGTCTCTAAAGAAGAAAACAATGTATTTTCATTCCCACTTTTGCAAAGAGTGTATTTAAGCTCAGGGCATTTAAGTGACTTGTCGATGGTCATACAACTAGTCATTGAGAGCACTGAAGCTCAGATCCTGGACTCCTAGTTCTGAATCTAATGTTTTCTCTACTCCTAAAAGTAAAACATAATCCTCTGGATATTACCTGTTTCCTGTGAACCATAGAAAAGGAAAAGCACAAAAGCCCATCATAGAATAATAATAAAAACAGAACAGGAACCCTTAGCTACCATAACTTTGTTGTGATGTAAGGTCTCACAGACAGACACGCACTCCTGGAGACAGAATGTAAGTAGATTTCTGACTTGTTAAAACAACATTTTAGGACCTACATTTAGGAATCAAACCTTTTAGAAAAGTCTATTTCATCTTTTCCTCTTTTCCTTTTTATCCCTAAATATGATGTTAAGTAATTATTAGGCATAAGCATGCTTAGTAGATTCTTGCAGGCATACACACAAAATTCATAGGTTATGCAGCACAGATGCATATAAAGAAATGTATCCCTCCTTCCTCCCTCCCTTCCTTCCTTCTTTCTACAATTATTTTCTGAGTACCTAAGATTAACCCAGATACTTCGAAAAAATATTTATTGTATCTGACCTTTAGTTGCCTATTTGAGATTATTCCAAATAATGAATTATTTTCCCTGCTTCAGTTTAATAGACTATCAAAGAAATTGTTTTCCATGAAATGTTGTTATCCCTGCAATTTGGCTAGCAATGAGTGATAGCAATTCCACCCATTCTTACATGCATTAGGTTTGCCTCCTATAAGAGCATCTTTATTTGTCATAACACTTGGCTTCAGTTAGACTGTGATGATCAAAATAGCATCACATGATGGGTAAAGTATGGTGATGAAAAATGACAAGACAGTTACGACTCTTCAGTTCCAATCCACTAACTGGTTGCACTCAATTTAGCGAGGAAATTGTAGGCTCACTTTTGCAGAATAGATGCTCCTGGAAAATAGAAAGATGTTTGTAAATAGAACACTTTTATCTCCAAAGTGAGAGAGTTTGCTCTATAAACAATGCTTTGCTCTGAAAAAATCAGAAACATTTAAAAGACCTCAGTAACATATTTTATGTGGTCTGTATTTTCAATGCCTTGATAGTTCATGGAAGAAGGCAAGTTATAAATTATAAGTTCAAACCATTATCATCTACTCTGACAGGGTTTAATGTGAAGCCCACATTTTTAACCCTTGTTTCATCAGTTTTTCTTTAATAAAATGTGGTGTTTTGTTGTAGAATAAGGAGTGATGGGCTAGCATCTGATGTATCACTTAACAGTGTTGTTATAAATAATATTAGCTGATATATTATTTGCTATTTATCAGACACTTTTCTAAATGCTTTACATTTATCCATTATCATCTCCTTTAATCTTCACAACAAAGCAGCAATCAGGTCTGTTATCATTGCCACATAATCCTGGTGCTCTCTGGGAGTTCCTCATCCTTCAGGAATTCTGTACCTTTTGGCTTTGGAGGTTCTATCCTTAACACTCTGTGCATGGTTGGATCATGGTTCACCAGTCCTCTACAGTAAAGTCTGAGTATTTTCCTGCCCCAGTGCTATTGAGCTTGGCCAATGACTTGCTTGGGGCAATGAATGTTAATAAACACAAAGATGACAGAAGCTTTAAATGTGCTTGAGTATTTCCGTTGTCCTCTTGTTCTTCCATCACCCCCCATGAAAATTATACACTCTACACTACTATTCATCCCTGTATTACTGTTCTAGAGATGCCATAACAGAGTACCACACTCTGGATGACTTAAAACAACAGAGATTTATTCTCTCACAGTTCTGGAGGCCAGAAGTCTAAAATCAAGGTGGTGCAGAGCCTTGCTCCTTCTGAAGACTTTAGGAAGAATGCTGGCAATACCTGGCGTTCCTTGGTTTGTGGACATATTATTTCAATCCCTGTCTCAGTCATCACAAGGTTCTCTTACTCTGTGTGTGTCTGTGTCTCAGAAGCTCTTCTCCTCATAAGGACACTGGTCACTGACTTTGGGCCAACCTTAATGCAAATTACTTCATCTTAACTTGATTACATCTGCAAAGACCCTGTTTCCAAATTAGGCCACATTGACAGACACCAAAGGTTAGGACTTCAACATATCTTTTATGTGGGGATTCAACCCACAATAGTCCCAGAATGGAGAGACACTTGGGCAGACCTGATCTAAATATGTAACCTAGCGTAAAACTCAGCTGAGGCCAACTGAGCAACATTTAATGTGTAGATTCAGGAGTGAGAGGGAAAAAAAAAATCCTTGAAACCACTAAGGTTTTGCAATTATTTAGAACAGAAGATCTAATTAATAAACTCTCTAAAATGATTCTTTCCATATGCTATTTTATTTTCCCAGGTCTTCCTATACTATTCAAATTAAGATGCCCCCAGATGCCATGCTTTTGTTACCAAGGGCCACCTGTCCACCTTCTATATACATTTAAGTAAGACTCCTTGGTAAGTTTCCAGCCACTGTTTTACAGCTCTGTGAATATACAGAGTCATTTATTGTAAAATAGACATAACAATAAATGATTATTTTGGCGGAAAGGATGGAGAGTGACAAGGTTTAGGCTGGCTTGAGTTATTTTCTATAGATCATTAATGAGTATTTGAGCAGTGTGACTGTTTGATGTTCTTTTATGAATCCCAAAAAGAAAAAGAGTATGTTCTTGAACTAATCCATTCCTATGGGTGTGGGGCCCTTTTGATTGGACTAAGTCAGTGAGGTGGGTCTCAGGTTGGATCTCTCCCTTCTTATTGGAATTTTATATAAATAGACACACAGAGAGAGACATTGAGAAAGGAAATCAGCATTTTGATCCTGCCATGTGAGAGAAAGGACTCCCTGCAGAAACCCTGAGAGAAGTGAGAGAGGTTCCGGAGTCTGGAAGCAGCAGAGCATAGAGGCACGGAGAGAGGCATCTGAGAATCTGGGCCCACAGAGCTGCTCAAGGCTGAGGAGACAAGCCCTAAATATGCCTGATTGTCCACAATTGAACTCCAGGAGATGGTTACCCTTGAGGGGAAGGCAGGGGCCTCAGCATAGATCACTCACCATCTTGCTTCCTCATGTGGCAGAACACAGGATCACCAGTAGTCGACTTTGATGAGAAAGCATCTCTGTTGAAGCCTTGATTTGGACATTTTGTGGCCTTGGAACTGTAAGCTTTTACCCTAAATAAAATTCCTATTCTAAGAGCCAACCCATTTCTGGTACTTTGCATTGGCAGCCTTTTGGGTTTAGGATTTTGATTCAATTAAGTCAGTAAGGAGTGACTCAGGTTGAGTCCCTGCCCCTTGCTGGCTCTGATAGAAATGGACTCACATGGACAGACAGACACACAGATAGAGAGAACTTTGTCATTTTTCATCCTGCAGTGTGAGAGAAACAAGAAGGCTCAAACAGCTGAGGCCCTGGGGAGAGATGAGTCATTTTGCCTGATAGCTTACAGCTGAGATTGGGAAGAGAGCAGAACAGCTGAGACTGATAAAGAAGACCAGGAAAGAAACAAGCCCTATGCCAGGAGGGCTTGTGCCACTTAAGCACAAAGCCCCAAGTAGCTGGGCCCATGGAACTCAAGAGGAAAGGGTAAGCCCAGAGGCGAAGGCAGAGACCAACCAGCCATCAGTGGCCATCTTGCTTCAACACATGGAAACTGACTTTGCTGAGAAAGCACTTCTTGTGGTGCCTTGAATTGGACTTTCTATGGCTTTGGAACTATCAGCTTTTACCCCAAATAAACGCCCTTATAAAAGCCAACAGATTTCTAGTACTTTGCGTCGGCACCCCTTCGGCAGTCTAAGACAGAGGGAAAATAGAAATGAACAGAAACACCTTATAATCTATGGCTGTGACAGCCCACATGATTTGTCTGTTAAGTCCATGAAGAAAAAGGCAGAGAAGTAATTCAGATTACACTTTCATGTTTCTAGTCCTTTTAAAAAATCTCTGAAATTTTGTAGACTTCTGAACTAAGTTGCATAGCACACAAATAATGAATGCATATCGTAAAGATGAAACATGACAAAATTGTGAACATTTGACTCTGTATGATATTGTTATAGGAAAATTATTAAACAATAACTTGGATTTAAAAGTTACCAGAGAGGTTTACCTTTTGAACACAAATTAAGAATGCTATTTGTTTTCAGCCTCTTTGAATTACAAATGAAAACCCTGGGGATGAGAGGAAGGCTTATACTAGTTTTCTCTGACTCTTTTTCTTCAGGAACAGATCTATTTGAAAGATTCATGTTGTTTAAGCTTAATTACATAGGAAGCCTTCTATAAATGATTATAATGACACATGAATTAATTCTAAATGGCTCTATTGTTTGATTACAAACTATAGAAAATGAATCATGTGGGAGGCCATTTTTATTTGCATTAGTTTGTTCGTATTGCCTTTTACTATGCTTTAAAATAATTTTACTATTCATATATGAATAGTAAAAACATTCACAATATAAGTATTTTAAATTCTCTATAGTCAGCCCTCTTAAAATCAAACCTAGTTGTTGAATGATTTGAAAGAAAATACAGATTTTTCTTTTAATAAACATGTTTGTATTTTCTCACTGCATTATTCAATTTATTTTAAAAGATAGAAATTGTTATTCTTATTTGTTATTATTTATTATGTCTAATTTTTGCAAATATATTATATCAGTCTAGTTTACAAATGGGTTATTCAAAGTGAAAACAGAACCAGAATCATTAATATAGCATTTTTTGTGAATCTTTTTTAGGATACTTCATCTTAGCAATTCTTTTCAGATTCCTGAGTAGAATAATGTTTTCTAATGCATTATTCCTTCCAATCTCATATGGTAGGTTTGACACTCTGCTGGCATTATTAATGTGTCAGTTACAATCAGGTTGAAAATTCTGTGAGGACAGATGGCTTCCACAAAGCAGATGGGAAATCCTCATGATAGTATTTCTTGAGGAAGATTTTATGGCACTCACAGTGGGTTCCGTGTAATATTTTGGGTAATCTAAGCACCTCTTAAAATATATGTATATATATATATATATATATATAAATAACATTTTTGTAAGCAAATACACATATATGCATATATATTTATATATCATTTTGCAAATGTTTGTATGTATTGTGAGAATTTTGATTTTTACCCACAATAAAAATAAAAAAAAAATAAAAAAAATAAAAAAAGTGCTTGTAAAACTCCATTATCCATGCCTTGGCAAACAGATAGATTCTTTACAGTCTGGAGCAGTTCAGCCCTACTTCAAATTGACAACGGCCAAAATGTGCAGTAAACTTATTCCTTTTAGAATTAATGTGTGTCTGAGCATTATGTAAGTGTGTATATGCATATATGTAAAATTTATCCAACAGAGAGAATATATTTTTCATATATGTAACATTTTAAAAAAATGATAAAAACCAAGTTAACTTAAGAAATGGAACCAGTACCTTTGCAACCTTCTCTTAATAATTTCACTCTACAGATTGCTTAACAACACAATAGTGGCAGCATTTGAATGCTGATTTTAAGGACCCAAAGACTGCCATTATAGCTCAACTGATTCTTCCTCCTTCCACCTGGAAAAAAGAAAAGGAGAGAGATAAGATATATACAGAAAAGATAAGAGGCATTCACAAAATGGATCAAAAGACGAAACTGGGGGAAGAGAATAATAAACAAATAGCAGTAAAGTACCAAGGAGTAAGATAAAGAGTATTGTTATCAACTCAAGACACTTTGTATGTGTGTGCTTGAATTTTCCTATTTATCTACATTCCCTTGTGTTCCCAGCTAGGGAAATATTTCTAGACAAATCTAAAATCAAATAGGTTTTTACACACTGTGTTTAAAATGAATTTGTGCCAGAATGTGATTACTACCTTCTCTGACCCACTAACTCTTCAACAAGTACAGACTTAAGAGAGAATTCTTTCAATACAGAGAGCCTAACTCTGGAGAGCAGACACTTGTTCATTGCTATTTTCAATTCCCTTCCTTCGGGTCTATGGCAAAGAAGCTGGTAGATGTAGAATAGGTTGTATTTAACTTTGCTCTAAAAAGACAGGCCATTAGGACAGGGTGTGAAATAAAGAAGGAAGAACAAGGATTATAACTTTAAAGGGAAGTGCTAGGCTTGTAAGCAAACTGTAGCCTACGTATTTCCAGATCCAGTAAATAAGAGTTTCAATTCCTCCCCCTTTAAAGGGAAGGTAGGAAAAAAGTAGACAGAGCAGTAATAACTATGGGTGAAATTGCATACTCTACCCTTTTGGGCCAAGTATGAACCATGGAGAGTGGCAAAATTATTTCCACTACCTACAACGATGATGGGGAAAATTAGTTAAAATGAGGAGAGATTTGGATGCATAGATTGATAGAAAAAGAGAGAGTGAGGATGAGAGGGCAAATGATAGCAAGAAAAATATTTAAGAGACAAACATACTTTCATTGTACATTTTAGATATTGCTACAAGTCTGTATCACATTAATTCTGAAGATGGTGTTACAAAATATCCCTTCTATTATTCAGTTGTACTTTTTTTCTTCCAAATATATGCTAATCAGTGAAAGGTGATAGTATTTTACCATAGCTTATTGTTAACCTCCTGTACCATGCCTTTATTTATTATGTTGTACCACCTTACTAATTCTTTTTGTTGTACTAATGGGTTTTGATGATAAAAAGCAAAGAAATATATGCAAAGATAATGAGCTTCTGGTCAAAGGTGAAAAATGCATGCCATATTATTCTGCCTACCTGACATAGCAATTTTCAGCATTGTGTTAATTGGATCTTGTTATAAATCAGGCACTTTTGTTTATATCAAAACAAGATTATATAAGACATTTAAAAATGTAGCACATCTTTGCACTTATTCTGTGCCATAGGACACTTTTGCTTTATCAATCCGAATCCTAACATAATGTGTAAGATGAGCAGTTTACTGATTTTAAGGGAGGCTTCAGGCAACTACGTGTTAACTTAAAATGCCACTATTCACTTGGATATTTCAAAGAAATTTTCTTTCTATGCCATGGAGATTTACCTGCCAACTTTTTATCAACACGTTTTTAAGGAATATTTCTTCCACACTTCGTCATAACAGCATCTCAATAGACCACACATCTCCATTGACAGGTCAGATTGTGCTGTGTTTGTGCCACCATGATAAGGGGTAAATCCCCAAATGCCACCTTGGGCTTTTTCACTGTGTTGCACTGAAGTCAGAACTTTCCCCCATCATTTATTGGGTATTATATGTCAAATTGTAGAATAAAATTTAGCAAGGGCATATTCACACCAATTAGAGGTCCTCACAGCTATCCTATGCTTTCCACAGAAATGTTTAATTGACTAAATAGTATAAATTAAGATTATTAAATCCTACAGCCAAAGGCCTTTAGTTTTCTAAAAATACTGAGATTAAGTTAAAATTAATATGGTTCTTCAATGTTGGATTAGTGATAACAAAATTGGGTTCTCTACCAGGGTTCTGCTTCTCACTAGCTGTTTAAAGACACTTAACTTCTCTAAGCTTCATTTCCTCCAGTCAAAATACTGCTACTAACCCTTGGTTTAGGTAACTACCGACTTGTGTGAATCAAAGAGAGAATATTTATTTGAAAATTATGTAGCATATAAAGTTTTTTTTTCCATCAAAAGTAAACACTTTTTTTTTGCATTTGCTTACATAAATGTTATTATATATATTTTAAAAGATGTTTATATTACATAAATGTTACACAAAAATTACAGGGATTCCCATGATTTCCTCCTCCCATACCTCCCATAACATCTCACATAAACATCTTTCATTAGTGTGGCACATCACCTGCAATGGATATCACATCCTGGGGCTTGCATATGGAAGGATAGGACAGGTGGGTAGTGATATTACTGGGTTTGATGGTGCAGGGTTAACAGGTGGGTAGATTAGGAAGGGCAGGTTAGAATACCCAGGGCATGTAACTATGAATCTTGTCATCCCATGAGTCAAGACAGGGGCGTGTCATATGCCTCAGGGGGATGGGGAAGAAGGAACAGAAAAGATCAAACGGGGAGTATATAGTTTTAACTTCACTATATCCAAAGAGTAGTTAGTACTAATGAGTTTTGTATTTCATCTCATTTAAACCTTCAAATAAACTCAATTAGTAGCTGGGTGTTTTAGTTTGCCAAAGGGCTACTGATGTAAAGTACTAGAAATCTGTTGACTTTTCTAAAGGGTATTTGTTTGGGCTAGAAGCTTACAGTTACAAGGCCTTAAAGAGTCCTACTCAAGGTTGCTTTCTCACCAAAGTCAGCTGCTATGTGTTGAAGCAAGATGGCGGGCAGTCCCTGCCGGGTTTTTGCCTTCTCCTCAGGGCTTTCTCTCTCAGGCTCAGCTGCTCTGCTTTCTTTCTGATTTCAGCTGCAAGCTGGGATAAGGCTTGTCTCTTTATGGGTCTCCTATATCAGTCTTGGCTGTTCCACTCTCTTCCCAAGTTCACCTGTAAGCTCTCAGGCATATAGCAGGGCTGGTCTCCTCTGGAGCTGCTCTGTGGACCCCGTCTCTTGGGGCTTCATGCTTAAGTGAACCTCTTTCTTACATGGCAGGATCAAACATGGCAGTTCCCTTTTTCTTCTGACTGGCTGTGTGAGTCCATTTACATCAGACCCAGCAAGGGGATGGTAATCAACCTGAGTCATGCTTCACTGATGTAGTCCAATAAAAAGCCTTATAGCAGTCTTAACAGGTAATCCAATGAAAGGCCCCTCAGCTGAATTTAATGCAATAAAAGGGTATCATACCCAAAGGAATAAATTAGTATATAAACATAATATTTCTCTTTTGGGGATTCATTAAATAATCTCAAACTGCCACACCGGGATAAGACAGAATAAGGATTCAAGTTTGTCTATACTATTTTATTCCTTCTTGACTTGAATTAAACTTTAATTCCAACAACTAAATTGAAGAAAACATGTCTCTGAGATCATCAGAGAGAAAAGATTTCTGGGGAAGTTGCCAACTGACACTTCCATTCTCAAATCCAATCCATCTGTCTCTTCTGAACCTATGCACACATCTAAAATTATTTATATATCTGTATGTGCATGTGTATTAAACAAAGCAGGTCATACTAATAATTAAAATTCCTATCTAACACCTTAGGGTTCTTTCCAGCTTTCCCCTTTTTAGGCTTGCATAATATTTCTATAACACTGAAAAAAAACCATGGCTCACATTATTGCCAATTTATTATTCAATTATTTTAATTATTTGCTCCATGTTTCCAGTCTCCCAATAAGCCAGTCCCCTCTATTTGTGGCCTTTGGTCTTCTTCTTTGTTACTTGGCAACTGGCTACACTGACAAAACCCTGTAGCCTGCCCCTCACTGTTTCGTTTCCTTTCTGCCAAGCACATTGATGCCTCCTCACCAAACCATCTCCCTACTGTTCTGTTTTTTTGGCCACCTGGTACACTGATGGTTGAGATAACCTCCCCCAATCCTGATTCCTTGGTACACTGTACTTCTTTCTGCCTTACACCATGATTTCTTGGCCACTGACACACAGATGTCTTCATGATGGAGAGGGAAGGAAAGAGATGAAGGAAAAGAGTAGAGAAAGGAGAATGAAAGAAGAGTCAAGTGAAGACAGAGAATAGGAAAAGAGAAGGAAGAGAAAAAGGAAAAGGATGGAAAAAGGAAGAGAAAATGGAAGGGAAAAGGAAAGGGAGAAGGATAGCAAGATGAGAAGAGAAGAATTCGAAAAGAAAGACGATAGGGAAGGGAAGAGAAAAGGGAAGAGAAGAGAAAATGGGAGTTGAGAAAAAAACTCCAAAAAAAGTAGCAAATGAACCAGAATAGAAAACTCAAGATTGGAATTGAGGTAGGTTGAATAATGTCCACCACAAAGACAAGTTTGAGTCCTAATCCCTGGTTTGGCAGGCGTGAAATCATTTGTAAATAGAATCTTTGAAGATCCTATTAAGATGAGGTCAAACTGAATCAGGGTGGACCTTAATCCTATATGACTAGAATCCTTATAAGCAAAGGAAATTTGTACATGCAAATACAAGCCACAGGAGAAGACAGAAAGAGACAGCATGCCATGTGGTGTGATTGGTAGCAAGCCACTACCAGAAAGCTACAGATTTCGTAGAAGGCAAGGCGTACTGATACAGTAACTTGATTTTGGATTTCTGGTCTCCAAACTGTGAGCCAAAAATTTCCTGTTGTTTAAGCAAACCAGTTTGTGATATTTTGATGTAACAGACATGAAAACTAAGAGGTGGAAAACTAATAAAGATGTGAGCAAAGGCCTTACTGCAAATGTAAAGATACCAGTTTATTTGTGTGAAACTCCCAGTGGTGTCTCATTACACTTGGCCTATGAACCAAAGCACTAATATTAGCTTGCAACATTCACAACACGTTTATTTATTTTCTCAATATAATCAGTCTCTCAACAAGGCCAGCCAATTGCCTGCCCTGACCACTGGAAATCAATGCTAACAACCTAGAACGAGCCCTTCTATATTTTATTTATGTTCATATAGTCATATGCAACGCCTTATCCATTCATAAAAGAACACATATAAGGAATCTTGGGATCACTTTTCTTGTTAAAAAATAGGAACCTAATATATAAACAAATGTCTTTTTATTCTCACTCAATTCATTATTTATAGATGGGCCAGATTTCTTTTTAAAAGGTTTTTTTTTCTTGTCAGATTTGCAATGGGAATATATGAAAGTACCTCACATCCACAGAAACAATAACCATCACTCAATTTACTATTTAGTAATCCTATAGGAAAAAATGTGATATATCATTGTTCCATTATTTTGTGTTTCTAATTTGTGAATTTGAGGATATTTTAAACTTTATTTTAAGAGAAGTTTTGGATTACTGAAAAGTTACATTAAAAATATAGGGGAGGGGGGTTGGATGTGGCTCAACTGGTTGGGTGTCCGTCTCCCATATGGAGGGACCCGGGTTCGATCCCCGGGACCTCCCGGTAAAAAAAAAAAAAAAAAAAAAAAAAAAAATATAGGGGATTCCCATATACTCCACCCCCTCCCCCTCTCACATTTCCATTATTAATAAAAATAAATACCCTTTATAAAAGCCAACAGATTTCTGGTATTTTGCATCAGCACCCCTTTGACTGACTAATACAGTAACTAACTACTAATTTTGAATATTTATCATGATTCCAGTAATTTAATTATTATTTTAATATTTTAATAGTATTTTAGGACTGTGATCTTTTATCCTTTCTAATTATACAAACATATATCCAACCAAAATATTTTAAATTGCATGTGTTTAATTTGTATTAATTATAGATTGGTTGGTTTCAGCTAGCCAAAACTTTCAAGTACAATCATATAAATTAGAAAAAGAAAAACGTAAGTTCTGTTTATATAGCATATCATATAATAGAATATATATTAAAATATCTTTTACCTGTTACCTGATTTATTATTTCAGAAAATGACTTTAGAATCATAAAGGGGGTAGAAAGGTATTAAATATTTTCTATAGTATATTTCATTATAGGTGGCATAATTGAGGCCTAGAAGGTTAAATCAGGGCAATGGTTGGCCTTGAATTCAAGTCTCCTGTCTCTAACTTCAATGCATAGCTCATTTTGATAGTTCATTCTAATGTATAGTGAGATAATTATTTAGCCATTTGAAAACTTAAACTGGAATTATGTACACAACTTATATTTTTTTACAGAAATATGATGACATCCAGGTTCACCCTTACCCATACTACTCTTTGATACATATGTATAACCATGTGTATTAGTCAGCCAAATGGGTGTTGATGCAAAATGCCAGAAATCTGTTGGCTTCTCTAAAGGGTATTTATTTGGGGTGGAAGCTTACAGTTACAAGGCTATAAAGTGTAAATTACTTCCCTTACCAAAGTCTGTTGCCATGTGTTGGAGCAAGATGGCTCCTGGTCTCTGTGAGGGTTCAGCCTTCCTTTTCCTCCTAAGGCTCCACCTCCTTCCTTTCTCAGCTGTAGGTTTGCATAAGGCTTGTCTCTCTCCCTGGGGCTCATTTCTCTCTGGGCTCAGCTGCTCTGAGCTGTCCACAAGGCCAGCTGTAAACTATCAGGTGAGTGGCTCATCTCTCTTCCCGGGGCCTCTGCCATCTTTAATGGAGCCTTCCCTCTTTCATCATGCATCTGCTTCTCTCTGTGTTTACTTTCTGGGGCTCCAGCATCAAAAACTCCAACTCTCTTCTCTGCCATGTCATTTTCTCTGTGAGTCCCTGGCCCTTGTTGGGTAGAGACTCAATCTCCTACTGACATGGCCCAATCTAAGCCCTAATCATAATTTAAGCAAGTAAAAGTGAAACCTCTGAAGTTAATACAATCTAATATGCCCAGAGGAATAGACTAGTTTATAAACATAATCTAATATCTCTTTTTGGAATTCATAAACCAAACAATGTCAAACTGCTGCAACATACATATTAGTTAAGGTTCTCAAGAGAAATAGAACCAATAGAATATATGTATATATTAAAAGATTTATTTTTAAGGAATTGATTCATGTAATTATGGTGTCTGGCAAGTTTGAATCCATTGGGAAGCTAGTAGGTTAGAAAGTCAGAGAAGAGTTGATGGTGTAGTCTTGAGGCAGTATTTCTTCTGGAAACCATGGTTCTTGTTCTTAAGGCTTTCAACTGATTGCATCAGACCCACACACGTTATTGAGGACAAGTGCCTTTACTTAAAGTCAACTGATTGTAAATATAAGTGCTAATCACATCTACAAACTACCTTCACAGCAAGTAAGCCAGTGTTTGACCAAACATCTTAACCCAGCCAAGTTGAGTCAAAATTAATCAGCACACCATGGGAGTTGAAACTAAAGAGAATGTGGAGCCAAGAGATATAATGTGCCTGAGTGTCAGATGACTCACTGGCTGACTATAAATTGTAGAATACATGGTCACTCCACAAGCACCACCAATAGGACCAGTGTTTACCAATCACTGTGTAGGAGCTGAGGAAACAGGATGATTATGGCACAATTTTGCTTCTTAGCATTTCAACATATCTTAAAGGCTACCAAAATAATAAAGAAGAAGTTGGTGTATTACCAGATGTTTGGATTTTGTATCTTGAGACTTTGCTTTGAGTTTTACCTCTGCCACTTCAGGGCAAGTACTAATGGTAAAGGCATTTGAATTCTGTAAGTCCCAGGTTTGTCATCTTCAAAATGAGAAACAGTAATATTCAATGTGATGAATCACAAGTATTGAATGAGAATGAAATGAGAATGTGTGTGTAACCCTGAGAGAAGAGATAAGTGATGCTATATATAAAGTGATTTCAGATAGTTTTGTGTTTTAAATTGTAGTTACCAAGGATTACACCTTATTTTACACAGCACTTTGGGTTTTGCAAAGAACTTCCTCATGCATCAACTCATTCATTATTTAAAAAACTACATTAAAAATAGGTCTCATTTTCTGAAATGCAAAGATATTGGGACTTCTAAAGACTACAAATATAATCAACAAGGGAACTGGACAAGATCCAGGTTTTCTTAATCCCAAACCATTGTTCTTTTATATGTGTATATTCAGGGCATCATTGCTTCATAAAGTAAATCATAACACCACTAGAAATAAAAAAGTCATCTGATCCAAGCATAGTGGTTTTCTTTATTTCTCCACGGTAAACTGATTACTCTGTAAGTACACAATTATATGTTATTAATATCCCCAGAATACTTCTAGCAATTTCCAAGTTAATTCTTAAGCATTTTCACAAACCATATACAAAGTTGAATTGGCTTAATAATTCAGAATAATGTTTCCTCTTCTCCTCTGCTTCCAATAACCATCTGAAGGTGCCTTCTATTTACAAACTCACTGTCCATCTCATATTTCTCCAAACTGCCTTCTGTCACTCTGTTATAAGTGCTTATCCATCTGCTTCCTTAACGTTGCTCATTTGTTGAAGACCAGGAACCATGTCTTAGTCATGAATTAATGAGTTAGAAGACTGGATGGTTCTCTGATGTCTTATTTATAAACATCTTTTCAGGTTTGCACCTGGCATAATGTTTGCACATAATCAAACAAAAAAGTTACTATCCAGTGGGTACTTAGATGTATAAAGATGTGTTTCCTAAATGAACTCACTTAATCATCACAACAAATCCATGGGCCATATACTACTGTTATCATTCTCATTTACAGATCTGAACACTGAGGCACAGAAAATTTACGTAATGTGCCCAAGTTGCAAGTGCTGATAAGCCCAATACAGAATCTTAACTCAGGCTGTCTTGCTCCAAAGCTTTTGCTTTTAGCCACCTTGCTGCCCTAACTTTTGTCATAGACAATTATTACATATTTATCAGATATAAGAGATATTGCTTCAGATGGAAAGAGCTCAACCAAAGCCATGTCTGGTAAGGTTATGGATTTCTTAGATCTAAAAATTCAATAATAATTTTAAAAACTTCGAGCTAAAATGAATAGGGATATTCAGATACTCTGCATCAGAATCAGGAGAATATACAGAGAGCAGCTTGGGCATTGATAAAGCACATTTCTAAGATAACATAATAGCAAAAGTGTCTGAGTCATATATAGTATTATATTTTGATGTTAAATAGATGTTATTTAATACTTTAAATAAATAATAAAACATCAGAACACCCATACCCACAGCTTCCGAAAATATCTCTCTATTACCATTTGCCTTAATTTTTCAGTTTTCCTTTGCCACAGTTCAAACCCCAGCTTCAGAAGCAGAATTTTATTTCCAGCTGTGGTGTTCTGACAAAGCACTCTAACATACAAATAGGCAATGATACTAAAGCTGAGTTTCAGGAGCAGAAGAAAAGAGTTTAAAGCTGCCTGCTTCTGTATGCAGTTTCTCCTGGATTTTTGTGGGAAGTTATTGGCTCATTCTGGTCTCTTCTCCCATTTCTCATCAGTTGCAGGTTGGGTGGAAAGATGACTCTTCCTCCTGCTGCTAAGCAGTTTCTCCTGCTTCTAAGCAGGCACCCTTTCTGAAGAATTTCTGGTGAGTAGACTCGGAGTGAAGGAGAAAAGGAGGCTTTTGATGTTCTCTTACTTTGTTTAATTAGAATGTTCAGATATTAGTGCATAACTTCTGAGCTCTACGTTTCTTTGGGTTTGTGTAATTGTCAAGATTCAGAAAAATCAGAGTTCAATCCCAACTGGAGTAACTTGCTATGTTATCAGCATGAGGAGTTACTTTTTTACAAAGGTATTATGAAACCCACATTCTTTAAGATTTCTAAAGAAAGTCATTTCTTGGGAATGGTCAATTCTTGAAAGCCCACATTTGAATATCATAGGGTGTGGTGACAATTTCCATGTTCATGTTGGGCATTCACTGATATTACTACCTAATGGTAGAGATTTCTACCAGTGACTCTACTTCGGAAATTACTTTTTTTATATTAGAAAGTGTGCATGTTTGTGTGTGTATATACTTTTTGTTTTTTAACTATTTACTATGGTAGAAAAGTTATATAGATAATAGGTCTCAAATTTGGCTCTGACATTTACTAACTATGTAACTTTTAGGTGAATGTTGCCTCTTCCCTCCTCTTCTGTTTTACAAATGTAAAAGGAAGAAATTTAATTGCACAATTTTTTGGTTTTCTCGCAAGGCTACTACTCTTTACCTCTAAATCAGGAATTACTTAACTTACACATTATGGGAAAATAGTGCAATCTGTCTCATGATTGTGATCTATGTCGGTGTATTGCATGAAATCTCTTTAGTTACAGACTAAATAATCATAATTGTGGTTTAGAGCTTGATTTTTTTTGGGGGGGTGGGGCGGGGAGGTACCAGGGTTTGAGCCTGGGACTTCGTACATGCAAAGCAGGTGCTCAACCACTAAGCTACACCCGCTCTGCTAGAGCTTGATTTTTAATGTTTTTATTATGGTTTAATAAAAAAACCTAACTTTATAAGGTTCAGCTTTTTTGACTGGTCAGTTTGGAGTTTGTACATCTGTCAAATAGGCTATATGGACTGTCCCCAAATCAATGATGAGGTTTTGCACAGACATTTAGGTTAATGGTATAAATCTGATTTCTCTCAGTCTCCCTATACCTACAAAGTCTTCTGAGAGTCACTTGTGCAAATAATTTGGCTTAGTAAGCCTGTTTAAAAACACGAAGGTAACATGTCCCTAGGGTGAGGATGATTAGGAATATAGGGATAATATAATTAAGTATAATTGGATTAAATAGAGCACACTGACTTTCATAATTAATTTGGGCTCATGATTGGTCTTTGGAGGGAATATCCCAGATGGACAAGATTATTGTGAGGAGTGAACAGAAAATACTTCAAAATATAAACCAAACCAGGTATGATACAGTTATCAGAATTATCAGAAAAATATCTAAAAATAATTCTGATTAACATATTAAGTAAAATATAATTAAAATTTGCTGAATGAAAGAAGAGATGGAGAAATTCCACTGAGAATTGGAATCTTTTAATTGATGCTCAAGTAATGCAAAATGCATTATCTGAAATTAAGAATACAACATATCAGTTTAAAAGCAATTGGAAAAAAAACAGAAGACAGGCATATGAGAGCATATGCAGGTCAATAAAAAGCACAAAATAAAGCACAAGAATGGAAATGACAGAACAAAGCATAAGTTTTATATATATAATGGAACCAAATGATATGTGTTTTTGGAAAAGAAGAAGAAAATGAAAATGGAATGGAAGTAATACTTGAAGAGATAATGCCCAGGACTTTTCCAACATGGAAAAAAGATCAAACTATAGGTTCAAGAAGCACAGTGTTTTGGTTTGTAGGATTGTTATGACAAATACCATATACTGGTTGGCTTAACAACAGGAATATATTGGTCAGAGTTTAGAAGCTAGAAATCCAGCATCAAGGTATATACAACCCGTGCTTTCTGCCAGAGTCTGTAATGTTCTGGTACTGTTTGTCAGCAATTCTTGGGATTAGTTGGCTTGTAGATGCATTTCTGCCCCTGTCACATTTCTTTCCCTTGCTTATCTAACTGACTGATTGTGTCTGAGTTTCCTCTGCTTATAAGAACTCTAGTCATGTGGATTAAGGTCAACCCTGATTCAATTTGGCCTCATTTAAATAAGATCTTTGAACATACTATTCACAAATTTGTTCACATTTACAGAAATAGGGTTAGGATTTGAACCATGTCTCTGTGGAGACATGATTCAATTCAGCATAATCAGCAAACCCCAAAGAAAACAAATCCAAAGAAAACTCCATAACACATTAGAGTCAAAGTGCTGAAATGCAAAGACAAAAAGAATATCTTAAAAGCAACAAAATTAAACAGCCACATTTCTTTTTAAAAAGCAACAATAAGAATAATGATTGAATTTTCTACCAAAAGAACAAAATCTATAAGACAATGGGATGATATTTTTAAAGAGTTAAAACAAAATTTAAGGTATGCTATAGTAAATCCAGGATTTATTTTATAATCTCGGGTATCTATTAAAAGAAACACATAATGAGTTATATTTAATTAATAAAAGAGGAAAATGTAACAGGAAAAGATGAAATAATAAAAATATTTGATTAATCCACATTAAAAATAAAGGAAATAGTGAATGAATAGAAAACAAGTAACAAAGCTTTATTCTTACTTTATTAATAATAATTGTAAATATAAATATACTATGTACACCAATGAAAAGATGATGATTGAGCTTCCAGTTTCCAGTCTGACAAGAAAAGAGCTTGTAAGTTATTACACCATCCTTAGATTAAGAAAAAAGCTAGAAAATCAGAAAATGAATGAATTTTAGACCACAGAATTGAGGACACAAGAAAAACCACCACCAAATATATGATATGCAGCAAAGGCAGTTCTGAGAGGGACATTTACAGCTATGAATAATTATATTAAAAAAGAAGAAAGATCTTAAAATAACCTAACTTTACATCTTGAGGAACTATAAAAATAAAAGCAAAGCAACACAAATTTAGCAGAAGAAAGAAATTAATATTAGCACAGAGAAAAATGAAATAGAGAATAGAAAAAAATTGAGGGAATAAACAAAATAAAAAGTTGGTTCTTTGAAAAACAGCAATAAAACTAATAAACTTTTAACAAGACTGACAGAGAGAAAAAGAAAAAAGACACAAATAATTAAAGTCAAAAAGGAAAATGATGATATCACTACTAACCTTACAAAATTAAATGATTCTGAGAGAATATTATGAACAATTGTATGGCCAGAAACTAGAAAATCTAGAAGAAATGGAAAATTGTTAGAAATACACCAATTACCCAAATTGACTCAAGAAGAAACAGAAAATATCAAGAAACTTATAACAGGTATAGAGATTGAAACAATAATAAAATACCTTCCATCAAAGACAAGTCCAAACCAAATGGCTTCACTGATGAATTCTACCAAATATTTAAAGAATAATTAATATCAATCATTCACAACCTCTTCCAAATAATTGAAGAGAAGGAATACTTCCTAATTCATTCTATAAGGCCAATATTACTTTGATATGAATTCCTGGTAGAGAGTCACAAGTAAAAATTACAGATTAATTTCCCTTGTGAACATAGAATCCAAAATCCTCAACAAAATACCAGCAAACCAAACCCAATGGCATATTAAAAAGATTATAATATTATACACTGTGACTAAGTGTGATTCCTCCCGGGAATGCAAGGGTGGGTCAACACATAAAAATCAACCAATATAATACACTACTTGAATAGAAATGGGAGGGGAGGGGAACACATTTATCTCAGTAGATGCAGAAAAGGCATTCAACAAAATCCAGCACACCTTTTTGATAAAAAGACTCAGAAAAGTAACGTTCACAACAGGAAAAAGACCATTTATGAACATCATAACTACCATCATACACAATGGTGGAAACTTTAGGGTTTCCCTTTAAAATAAGAAACAAGACAAGCATGCCCAGTTTCACCACTGCTGTTTTACTATTGTACTGGAAGTTCTTACCAGAGTGATCATGCTAAACAAGAAATTAGAGTATCAAATTTGGGGTGGAAAAAGTAACTATCTCTATTCGCAGATGACATGATTTTATATGTAAAAGTCTTCAAAAGGATCCACAAGAAAATTCTTAGAGCTAATAAATAAATTCAGCAAAGTGGCAGTGTACAAGATCATCATGCAAAAAACAATTGTGTTCCTTTCCAAAGAAGAAATATATTGTGATTATATTAAGGAAACAATTCCATTTATAGTAGCACCTATAAGAATAAAATTTCAATAATAACTTTAGTTAAGAATACAAAAGACTTGTATACTGAAAAAAACAAAACACCATTGGAAGAAATTAAAGAAGACCTACATATATGACAAGAAATCCCATGTTCATGGATTGTAAAAGTAAATATTGTAATATTTCAATATTTTCCAAAGCAATATGCTTTATTAATATGTACCAATAAAATTGATTTGTTAAAAAAATAAATAATTCAATTCAACCTCTATTAAAATTCCAGCAGCCTTTCTTTTGCAGAAAAGGAAAAAAAAAAATCCTCAGATTTTCATGGAACTTCAAGTGGTCCCAAATAGACCAAACAATCTTTAAATAGAGGAACAGGTTTGGAGGGCTTACATTTCACAAATTCAAATTGTATTACAAAGCAAAAGTAAGCAAAACACTATAGTACTTGCATAAAGATAGACAATTAGATAAGTGGAACAGAACTGAATGTTCAGAAAAGGAATCACACATTTTTGGCCAATTGGTTTTTGACAATTTTTGACATGCAGTGAGTAAAGAATAGTCTCTTCAACAATAGTTTTGGGGAAACTGGATGTCTACATGCAGACAAATGAAATTAAGTCCTTACTCCAACCATATAGATAAATCAATTATAATAGATCAAGAACCCAAATATAAGAACTAAAACTCTAAAACTCTTAGAAGAAAACATAGGGGCAAATATTTAAGACCTAGGATTCGGCAATGGATTCCTAGATATGACACCAATAGCATGAGCAACAATAACAACAACAAAAAATAGATCAATCTGACTTCACCAAAATTAAAAAAGTTTTGGGCCTCAAAGGTCATTATCAAGAAAGTGAGAAGACAACCTACAGAGTGGGAGAAAATAGTTTCAAGTCATATATCAGATAAGGTTTAATATTGGGTATATATATAAAGAACTGTTAAAATATAATAACAAAAAGACAGACAGCCCAATTAAAAAATTGAAAAAAGACTTGAATAGACATTTCTCCAAAGATCTCTGAATGGTCAATAACAAATGAAAAGACGATCAATATCAGTTTTAGTTTCTTAGGCTGCTCAAGCAAATACTATGGAATGGGTTGGCTTAAACAATGGGGATTTATTTGCTTATGACTAGAGTCCAGGAAAATGTCCAAATCAAGGAATTATCAAAGCGATGTTTTCTTCCCAATGACCTGCTAGCGATCCTTGGCTCCTCTGCCATATTTCCATATGGCATGCAGTGTGTGCTGATCTCATTCCTTCTCTTCCAGGCTTCATTGCTTTCAGCTTCTTGCTTTCAAGGTTTTTTCTCTCTTTATGTGAATATCATTCTCTTATAAAGGATTCCATTAATAGAATAAAGATCTATCCTGAATGAGGTGGGTCACGCTTTAACTTAAGTAGCCTCATCAAAAGAATTAACTTACAATGGGTCCACACACACAAGAATGGATTAATTTAAGGACATGCTTTTCTGGAGTACATACAGTTTCAAACCACCACAACTTCATACCTACAAGGATGGGTATTTTTTTAATAAATGGAATAACAAATGGAGAGGATATAGAGAAATTGGAAATCTAGTTCATTGTTGGTGGGAATATAAACTGGTGCAGTGACTGTGGGATGCAATGCTGCAGTTACTCAAAAAGTTAAATATAGAATTTACCGTAAGACCCAGCAATCCCATATACCTAAAGAGAGTGAAAACAATGTTGCAAACATACCAGTGTTTATAGCAGCATTATTCACAGTAACCCAAAGACGGAAACAACACAAGTGTCCACCAACAAATGAATGAATAAAAAAATGTGGCACACAGACACAATGGAATTTTATTCAGTCATAAGAAAAAAGGTAGCGTTTTCCATGCTGCAGTATGGAAGGACCTCAAAAACATTTTGCTCAGTGAAATAAGCAAGACACATAAGGACAAAAATTGTACAATGTCCTTTATAAAAGATGACTAGATATAGAAAATTTCCATTATAGCAAGCAGATTTTGGAGAAGGATATGTGGGGAGGGAAGAGGGTGTTCATTGTAAAAATAGTTTTGTTTATTTTTTTTAAAGAAGAAAACAGAGGCATAAGGAATCTTTCTCAATTAGTATTTTTGACTTTTTAGTTTGAAATAATTTCAAATTTACAAATCAATTGCAAAAATAATACAACCCCCATACAAAGAACTCAAACATAATCTCCCCCCACCTCTAGATCCACCAATTTTAGCATTTTGCCACTTTTGCTATATAATTCTATACATCTATTTATTAACTATTTTCTGAATATTTGAGAGTGGGTCACACACATTATACTCATTCAGCACAGAATACTTTAATGACTATTTCCTATGAACAAGGATATTCACTTATTTCATCACTACAAGTGCAGTTATCTGGTTCAAGAAATTTAACATTGATATAAATCTTACTGTCTATATTCCAGTTGTTTTTATGTCCCAATAATGTTCTTTGAGCCTTTTTCCTCCATTCACTGATCACATACAGTTTCATATATTGCATTTAATTGACATTATCTCTTTGGTTTATCTATTTTTTTTTTTAAGTTTTGGAAACATATATTCAACATAAATCTTCCCATCTCAACCGCCTCCCCCAAGAATACCGTTCAGTGGAATTAATCACACTAACAATGTTGCAGTACTCTCATATCACCCATTACTAGAACTTTCCTTTCACCCTAAACAGAAACCCTGCATGCATTTTGCATTAACTACCTTTGCCGCTGCCTCCCACCCAGGGTATCCAGTACTCTGTTTTCTGTCTCTATTAGTTTGCAAATTGTCTGCTATTTTCTTTGTAGTTACCATAGAGCTTAAATTTAACATTCTAACTCGATTGCAATCTCATTTTTTAAATACCAACTTGATTTCAAAAGCATACATAAGCTATATTCCTATACCCCTCCATCCCCCTGACCTTTATGTAGTCCTTGTAACAAATTATAATTTATACATTATGAGTCTAAAACCACTGATCAGTCATTAAATTTTATGCATTTGCCTCTTAGGTCCTGTGGGAAGAAAAAGTTGAGATACAAATAAAAAATAGAGTAGTATTAGTATTTATTTTTACCCATGTCACTATCTTTACTGGATATCTTTATTTCTTCATGTGGCTTCAGTCAGTTGTTGAATATCTTTTCCTTTCAACCTACAGAACTCCCTTTAGCATTCATAATGGACCAGTCTAGTAGTGACAAAGCCTTTGTTCATATGTGAGTGTCTTACTTGCTTCCTCATTGTTGAAAGACAGTTTTGCATTTCAAATTACTTTTTCCTTTTAGCACTTTATGAATATGTCTTCCCACTGCCTTCTTGCGTTCATGCTTTCCAGTGAGAAATCTGCACTTAATCGTATTGAGGCTCCCTGGTATGTGATACTGCTTCTCTCTTGAGGCTTTCAGAATTTTCCCTTTATCTTTGGCATTCAACAATTTGATTATAACATGTGATATGGGTCTATTAGGGTTTGTCCTGTTTGGAGTTCATTGAGCATATTAGATGTATATTCATATATTTCATTCAATTTGGAAAGTCTTCAGCCATTATTCCCTTAAATATTCTCTTTGCCCTTTTCTTTCATTTTTCTCCATCCAGGACTCCCACAGTGCCTATATCGGTATCCTTAATGGTGCACCATGGGTTCCTCAGACGCTGTTCACTTTTCTTTACTCTTCCCCTTTCTGCTTCTCAGACTGAGTAATTTCAATTGCCCTTTTTTTAGGTCCACTGATTCTTCTGCCAGCTCCAGTCAGCTTTTGAACCCTACTAGGTAATTTTTTAAAAAAAATTCTATTACTGTAGTCATCAGCTCTGCTTGTTTTTTCATAACTTCCATTTCCCTATTGATATTCTTTTGGCGTTCATCTATTATTTTCTTGATTTGCTTTACTCCCTCTTCCCTAAGAAACAGTTCCTTCACAATCTCCAGCATAGCACTGACTGTCTTACAGCCAATAATCCCTTGCCCTAGGTAGCCCACGTGATTGTCTTCCCACAGCATTCTCTAGTAGAGCTCTGTGACTTCTATAGGCAAACGTTCTATAGGGACTTCTAGGACAGCAAGTCCCTCAGGTCACCATCACATTGGACCAAGACATGGATGCTCTTAGCATGTGCATAAGGGTTACTCTTCTCCCTCTGGAACTGGACCAGGGACCCTCACTGGGAGCATGGGCTGTATGCCCACTGACCCAGTGAAGAGTGGGGTAGGAGCCACCCAGGTGTTACAAGATCCTAATATATTTAAGAAGCCTTTTTTTTTTCCTTCATTCTGCACCTTTAAATGTCTTCAGGACCTTTGAGAAGAATTTTTCTGCCAGTTTTTTTCTTGCTGTTTAAAGCTTCTGTGGGTGATTGGAGCCCTAAAGCTTCTCACTCTACCATCTGCATCATGACAGGAGGGACTTTGTCACTACCACTTAATTTAATGAAATAAGAGACCAAGAGAAGAGGCACACAGGACAAGCCTGGGAGAGTCTCAAACACAAGCTTCTGTGTCATCTCCAAGTGGAGTCAGACACAGCTCCCTCCCAGCACAGCAATTTCAGTATCAATTCATTTTATAAAGTTATAATATCCCTGATTTAAATTAAAAAACAACAACTGACATAGACATTACAAGAAAATGTAAAAGCAAACAAACAAGCAAACAAAGCAAAAATTGATAGAAATTCAAAGAGAAACAGATAAATCCTTTATTATAGTTGAGACTTCAACAACCGTCTTTCAGTTATTCATAGATCTATCAGGCAGAATATCATAAGAATATAGTCGTATTGAATAGCACTGACTTGATTTGATTATTATTTATAGAATACTTTTCCTAACAAGGGAGAGTATACACTCTTTGCAAGCTCACTTGGAACATTCACAAAGATAGACCACATTCTGGGCTATAAAACATACCTGAGCATGTATAAAAGAGTAAGTTTTTACAGTGCATCTTTGAGAGTACAATGAAATTAAACTGGAAATCAGTAACAAAGATAATTTTAAAATCCCCAAATATTTGGAGAGAAGAAACACACTCCTAAATAACACACATGGGCCAAAAATGAAGTCTCAAGAAAAATTAAAAAGTAATTTGAACTAAAGGGAAAAGAAAACAGAATTTATCAAATTTGTGGGATGTAACAAAAATGATGAAAAGGAAATTTATAGTATTAAATGTATATACTATAAAATATGAAAACTCTAAAGTCAATCATCTAAGCTTCCAACTTAGGAGAATAGCAACACAAACCTGAAGCAATCACATGTAAAGAAATAATAAAAATAAAATTTAAGCTGAAATAAAATACATTGAAAATAGAAAATCAATGAAAACCAAAGGTACTTCTTTGAAATTATCAGAAAAATTGATAAACTCTTAGCCAGGCAAACCAAGAAAAAAGCAAGAAGACATAGATAACTAATAAAAAAAAAAATGAAAGGAGGTTGTCACTACTGATGCATAGGCATTACAAAAGTAATAAAGGAATGCTGTGAACAACTTCATATCCATAAATTTTATAACTTAGGTAAAATGGCCAATTCTTTGAAAAACAAAACTTAACAAAATTCACATAGGGGAAATAGATAGTATGAACAGACCTATATGTATTAAAGAAATGAATAAATTATTAATAATATTTCACAAAATAAAGTACCAGATCTGAATGGTTTCGCTGGAATTCTAACAAGCATTTAAGGAAGAAATGATATCAGTTCTGTACAATTTCTTCCTGAAAATTGAAGCTGAAGGAACACTTCCTAATTTATGTTATTATACCAGCTTTACCCTAATATCAATATCAGTTAAAGACATTGCAAAAAGGAAAACTAAGACAAATATATTTCATAAACATTGATGCAAAAATTCTCAATAAAATTTAGTAAATTGAGTCCAACATTGTATAAAATAATTAATGTCATGAACAAGTGAGATTTATTCCATTATGAAAAGCTTAGTTCAACATTCAAAATTCAATTTATGTAATATACTATATTGGTTAGCTAAATAAGAATAATCATGAAATCATATCAATTATTGCAGGAAAAGGATTTGCCAATTATGGCAAAAGCTCTCAGTAAAGTAAGAATAGAGAGGAGTTTCCTCAACTTGATAAAGAACATCTACAAAATATTGGCATATAACATCATGCTTAATGGTAAGAAACTGGATATTTTCCCCTAAAGATAAGAAACAAGGCAAGCTTCCCTCCCACCATTCCTAGTCAATATTGTACTAGAAGTACTAGACTAGTACAGTCTAGGTAGAAAATCCCAAATAATTGACAAGATTCTTAGAACTAGTGAGTATAGCAATGGTGTATAATACATGGTCAATATGCAAATTACAATTTCTTTCTTCTATACCAGCAATGAAGAATTAGAATTTGAAATTAAAAACACAATATCACACTAACACCAAGAAATGAAATGCTTAAGCATAACTCTAACAAAATATGTGCATGATCTATATATGTAAAACTATAAAACTCTGATGTGAGAAATCAAAGAAGATCTAAATAAATGGGAAGATATTCTATGAGAATTTACTGGAAGACTCAAAATTGTTAAGATATTAGTTCTTACCAGTCTGATCTATATATTCAATGCAATCCCAATAAAAATCCCAGCAACCTATTTTATAGATTTTGATGAATTGATTCTAAAGTTTAGATGGAAAGGCAAAAGATTCAGAACAACCACCATGATACTGAAGGAAAACAAAGTTGTAGGGCTCTTAGTTTCCCAGCTACTAGAATAAATACCATACAATGGATTGGCTAACAATAGGAATTTATTGGTTCACAGTTTCCGAGGCAAGAAGCGTTGCTTCTTCCCAGGGTTGGTATCTTCTGGCTGGCTGACAATCTTTGAGGTTCCTTGGATTTTCTGTCCCACGGCAATGCACATGGTGATGTCTTTTTCTTTCTCTTCTCACTTTCATTGACTTTTGGTATCTTGTTTCTCCTTATGGCTTTTCTCTTTGTGGTCATCCCTATAAGGCCTCCAGTAACAGGAATAAGACCCAACCTCTTTCAGCTGGGCCACCCCTTAACTGATAAAGTGTCCTCAGAAGGTCCTATTTCCAATGGGTTCACACCCACAAGAATAGATTAATAACATGTTTGATGTATTATATAACTCCAAGCCACCACAAGGACACACTAACCAACTTTAAGACTTATGATAAAGCCATAGTAATAGTAACAGTGTGGTGTTGGTGAAAGACTAGATAAATAGATCAATGGAACAGAACAGCCCAGAAATAGACCCACAGCATATAGTTTTCAAAGGAACAAAGGCAATTCAATGGAGAAAGGACAGTCTTTTCAAAAAATGGTATTACACAATTACACATCCATATGCAAAAAAAAAAAAAAAAAAGAATGAATCCAGACAAATAGCTTACATGTTCCACAAAAATGTTTCAAAATTGATCATACAACAAGTTAAAATGCAAAATTTTAAAATTTCTTGAAGATAATTTTGGGAAAAAAAATTAGGTGAACTTGCTTTTGGTGTTGATTTTTTTTTGAATACAACACCAAAAGCACAATCCATAAAACAAAAAGAAAGATAAATTGGACTTTATTAAAATTAAAAACTCTAGCTCTTGAATGACACTAAGACAAATTAAGACAAGCCACAGACTGCAAGTAAATATTTGCAAAATACATATCTGATAAAGGATTTGTATCCATAATGTACCAAGCACTCTTAAAACTCAGCAATAATAAAGGAAACAATTCATTTTTAAAAATAGGCCAAGGTTTTTCATATTAAATTTAAATTCCAAAATTTATAAGCACTCTGTACACACCAAGTGTTTCATATAAGTGGAATCATACAGTATTTGTCCTTATGTGCCTTTCTTATTTCACTCAGGATATATTGTTTTCAAGGTCCATCCATGTTATAGCATGGATTAGAACTTCATTCCTTTATATGTACCATACTTTGTTGATTCATTTATCTATTGATGGACATTCAGTTATTTTTTTTACCTTTTAGCTATTGTAAATAGCCAGAAGTGAAATTGCTGGGTCATAGAATAATTCTATATTTAATTTTTTCAGGAACTGCCAGCTGCTTATCACAGTGACTGTACCATTTTCAATTCATACCAACAATGTATGAAGGCTCCAATTTATTGTCATCCTTTATAACACCTGTTATTTTCCATTTTTTGAATTATTGCCATCCTAATATGTGTAAAGTGGTATCTCATCATGGTTTTCCTTTACATTTCCCTAATGACTAATGATGTTGAGCACCTTTTTATGTGCTTATTGGCCATTTGTATATCTTCTTTGGAAAAATTTTCATGTCCTTTGCCCACTTTTTAATTGGATTGTTTGTCTTTTGGTTGCTGCATTGTAAAAGTTCTTTATATATTCTGGATACTAAACACTGAATATATAGTTTAAAACTATTTTCTTCCGCTCTTTAGGGTGTCTTTTCACTTTCTTGATAATGTCCTTTGATGCACAAAAGATTTTGGTTTTGATGAAGTGCAATTTATATATTGTTTCTTTTGTAGCTCATGCTTTTGGTGTCATATCTAAAACTCCATTGCCAAATTAGGGTCTTGAAGACCTTGTGCTATTTCCTAAGAGTTTTGTGTTTTTGGCTCTTATATTTAGCTCTTTGAAACACTTTGAGTAAATTTTTTTTTAATATTGAATGAAGTAAGGGCCTAACTTCATTCATTTGCATGTGGAAATCCAGTTTTCCCAGCACAAATTTTTTGAAGAGACAATTTTCCCTCCATTGAGTGGACTTGCCACCATTGTTAAAAATTAATTTGCCATAGATGTGTGGTCCTATTTCTGGACTCTTAGTTCTACTCCTTTGGTCTATAAGTCTGTCTTTATGCAAATATCTTACCATTTTGATTACTGTAATTTTATAGGAAGTTTTGAAATTGGGAATTATGAGTCCTCCATTTTTGTTCTTTTTCAAAGTTATTTTGGCTTTTCAGGGTTTCTTGCAATTCCATATGAATTTGAATATTAGCTTTTTCCTTTCTGCCAAAAAGCTGCTGGAATTTTAATAAGGATTGTATTGAATCTGTATATTGCTCTGGAAAGTATTGACATCTTAACATTATTAATTTTTCTAATCCATTAACACAGATTATCTTGCAGTTTATTTAGGTCTTTAGTTTCTTTCATCAGTGTTTTGTAGTTTTCAGTGTACAAGTCTTTTACCTTCTTGGTTTAATTTATTCCTAGATATTTTATTCTTTTTGGTGCTATTTAAATGGAATTGTGTTCTTAATTTCTTCTTTGGATTGTCCATTGCTAGTGTCTAGAAACACAATAGAGTTTGTTGTGTTTGCTCACATTGTATACAACAACTTAAATGAATTTGGTTACTAGCTCTAGTAGGTTTTATGAGGGTTCCATGGGATTTTCTTTCTTTTTTTTTTTTCCATGGGATTTTCTATGTATAAGATCATGTTGTCGGTGAGTGGAAATATTTTTACATCTTTCTTTCCAATTTGAGTGCCTTTTATTTCTTCTTCTTCCCTAATGACTCTGTCAAGTATAATATTGAAAAGCTGTGGTGAAAGCAGGCATATTTGTCTTGTTCCTGATCTTTGTAGGGGGTGCATTCAGTTTTCTTTCACCATTGATTATATTAGTTGTGAGTTTTTCATTCATGGCCTTAATAATGTTGAGGATGTTCTCTTCTATTCCTAATTTTCTGCCTGTTTTAATTATAAAAGTTGTAGGATTTTGTGAAATGTCTTTCCTGAGTCTGTTATGATGAACGTTTGTTTTTTTCCCCTTGTTTTATTAATGTGGCACATAACATTGATTTTTGCATGTCAAACCACCCTTGCATTAGTATATAATCAAATGCAGGAATCCTCTTTGCTATTTTTCTTCCTATATAACTGTGACTTGTACTTTTGTGGCTTTAAGAACTCCTAAATAAACTGTAATTTTCTGAAATAAATTCCTGGGATAAATCCTATTTGATGATGTTGCATTATCCTTTCAATATGCTGTTGGATTTGGTTTTCTAGTATTTATTGAGGATTTTTGTGTCTATACTCATAAGGGTAAATGGTCAGTAATCTTTTCTTTTGTTGTTTATATCTTGAGTTTTGTATCAGGGTATGCTGGTCTCTTAGAATGAATTAAGAAGTATTTCTTCTTCTTCATTTTTTTTTGGAAGAGTTTGAAATGGTTTGGTGTTAATTCTTCTTTAAATGTTTGTAGAATTTACCTGTGAATCATCTGGTCCAAGATTTTTCTTTGTTGGGAAGACAGTCTGGCAGTTTCTTATAAATCTACATGGTGTTCTTGCCATGTGGTCAATTAAGTGTTTTCCTAGGACTAGGGGTTAAGACTTGAACATGTCTTTCTGGGGCACACATTTCAATCCATAACACTCACTAAAATAACTTAAAAGTAATCTATTTTATTTTGAAGAAAAGTTGAACCCAGAAAAAAAAGGACTGTAATGCAAGAAAAAATGATAAGCAAATTCATCATTAAACAAGTTAGTGTATCTAAACATTGACAATATAAAACAATAAGAGTATCTAATTGGAAGTTTAAAAGGCATAAATAAATATCACAGCACAATGAAATACAAGTGGAAAGGGGGAACACATTTGACATTGTAAGCTTTTGTATTATTCATTAAGACTATGAATGTATCGATCTACTTTGGTGATTTGTTGATCTACTTTAGCAATTTGTGTGTGGATATGCATGCTAAAATTTAAAGATGACCTTTATATATGTATGAATGAGAGTACTCAATAAGTACTCAAATAAGGCAGAAGTTCTTCCCTATTTTCATTTTTTTAGGAGGTACTGGGGATTGAACCCAGGACCTCATACATAGGAAGCAGGGCCCAACCGCTGAGCTAGTTCCATCCCCAATAAGAGTCAGTTTTTTTTCTTTTGTCTCTTTGTTTTTAGGATGTATCAGGAATTGAACCTGGTGCCTCTTACATGGGAAGCAGGTGCTCAACCACTTGAGCTACATCTGGTCCCCAGTTCTTCCCTATTTTAGTCAATCTATACATACAAGGCAAATCTCAAGCAAAGTTCTAAGAAATATTTTCAAGAAAATTGACAACTTGACTATAACATTTATACAGAAATGCAAAAGGCTATGGGTAGTCAAGCCAAACACAGCAAAGGAAGAAGATATAATTACCATTATAACAGAAATTCAATTATTATTATTAAAAATATAGTCTATAAAATAGTGAAGTGTTATTTAGTAATACATAGATTAGTGGAAGATACTAGAGTACCTATTACAAATTCACAAAAAATTTCAAACTTTTAGATGATGAAGTTGGATTGCAGATTCACGCAAAAATTTTTTCTATTAAAAAAAATACTTTGGGGGCGGTAGATGTGGATCAAAGGGTTGAGCATCCATCTCCCATATGGAGGGACCTGGGTTCGATCCCCAGGACCCCCCAGTAAAAGAAAAAAGAAAATATATGGAAGGTGTGTAGGCCACCAGGCCCCCCACACTGGCGAGCTCCCAGGCCCCACGCGCGGGTATGCCAGGCCCCGCTGAGCCATGCAGCAAGATGATGATGAAACAGGAGAGTGACACAAGGGAGAGCCAAGATGAGATGTGCTGAAAAACCAGGAAATGAGGTGGCACAGGTGGCAGATACCTCTCTCCCACATCGGAGGTTCCCAGGATCAAATCCTGGTGAAGACAGGAGGAGAAGGATGAGAAGAGAGGGCAGGAAACAGACACAGAGAATTGCCCAGCAAATGGACACAAAACAGCAAAAATGGAGGGGGGTAGATTAAAATGGAAAAGTAAAATAAATAAATAAATCTTAAAAAAAAATACTTTTGGTAGAATGTCTACTTCTGGTAATGTTAAGAGTAGCTTGTTATGGATCATCTGTCCCACTGAGATCAACTAGGGAACTTTGCTAAAATATTTTTGAAATCTCCTTAAGCTATTGTAGAGCTATAGGCAACCAAGTATATGCTACTTAAAGAGCTGATAAGTTTGCTGAGGGTTATTTGTCATAGTGGCTGAAGAGGATGCATCTCCTTTTCACCAATGATTTACACTTCTTCAAAAAGTGTGTTTTGTTTTTTTTTTTCACAAAGAGCACCACTATTGTATGAGTTTGAACCAAGCCAGGTTAAAGTGGGTGTTTTCTTCTGTATAAAACACCTTTGGCACTTGCATAGGTCCTCAATCAAATCAGTGGTGGACAAAAATGAAAGTTTGTACAATTACCATAGCTAATGCCTGGCCATCCTTAACAGGGAAGAAATCATCTGACCCACTTCCTTTAGAATGGATGTTGAGGTTTCAGAGACTGGTCCAGAATTCCAATCAACAAGGTTAAAGCTAAGGAAACAAACAGTCAAAATTGTTTTATGACTAAAACATTGCTCAGTCTTATCATTACCTTTGTTAATTTAACTCAATAAATGTTTTATGGAGTATTGTATACAAAGCATTGTTCTTTGTGGGAACTCAGAGCCCTTAGTGAGAGGTATAAACTTTTCAAAATTAACTCTTATACAAGGCAGTGTAACCAAGGGTTAAGAATTAACAAATAATTATGATTGCTAATTCATTATATACATGTCTTTTTACTTCCAGTAAATTATAAAATAGCCAAAGGTTGATATCTGAAATTACTGATACTGGCTAGACAAACATCACTAAAGCTTTGTATGTAGCCATTTTCAACTAAAAACCTGCCATTGTGATGATTATTCCAGATAGATTTTACCTTTGCATAGGAACATTTCTATTGAAAGGGTGAGCACTCCACCTTCCTCTGTTTAATAACCATATGAAAGACCTAGAACTGACTTTTGTTCTGTATACCCCTATCCCAAATCCTTATGACTGACCCTGGTTTGCCACCCTATCTCCTTGGTCCTGTTCAACCCCTTAATGTTTATTAATGAAGGAACCCATGGTCAGCTCCATCCCAATTATTCATTAGCACCAGATATTATAAAATATCAGAATTTCTGCAAATCAGGCAGGCAGTTCTGGGCCACTGTGCTCCATTACTTGTATAACCAATAAATTTTTTTCTCTCTTTGAAACCCCAGTGTCTCAGCAATTGGTTTTAAAGACAATTGGGAGAAAGTCTGCTTTTGCTCGACTTAGGCAGAAGTTCTTTTTAATAATTAATATCCTGGAAAACTTTGCTTATTCCTGATGCTATCTCCTATCTTTTAAATATTATCCTTAACTTTGCTTTTGTTATGTGTCTAAGAAAATTCTAGTGAAAACATTAACCCCTTTTTAATGAATGCACTAAAACACTTTGGAAATAGAGTCAGAAAAATCTCAGGGGATTGAATTCACAATCTGGACATTGATAGATTCTCTGAATATCACAAGGAGAAATCCAAAGATACGTAATAGTCTATCTAAATAGGTACAACTCACGTATCGAGAGAGATTCTAGGCCTACATGGAGAGATTATAGGTATGCATAGTGATACAGGATATACAAGTTTACTGATAGTTTCATTCACCAAACCTCATTAAGAAACTTGTAAAGTCCAATTATGCTAAGCACTGAGAATCAGAGATGAATAAGACATTGTTCTTATACTTAGAGTGTTCTACTTGGAAAAACAAACTGGAGACACAAACAAATCAACCAGGGATTAGAGTGCCATAAATGTTTGAGAGAATTTGCGCAGAGGATGCCTTAGCATCATGTAAGAGGAACCTGAGGTAGGAGTTAGTGAGATTCTCCAAAGAGGAATAATGTTTTAGATGGAGTCTTAAAAGAATAGTATATGTTATCCAGGTTGTGGGTGGGGTGTGGATGATAAGGCTTTTGTAGGGCAAAGGTTCAGTTGTGTAAGACAGCCTGATGACAAAAACTGACAAGCAGTGTGGCAGACTGGCTCTCCATGTAGTTCTGTTGGAGCACTTTTCACAGTGAATTGAACTTATTTACGTCACTATCCTGCCAAACCATCTACTTTACATGTCTGGGAGTGATTCTAAGCATTTGGTATAGCAAATGCTTTTGGCATGCCTCATTCTCCTTCCCTGAGACTCTTTTACCATTTTGGTCAATTGGTCAGTTCTCCCCACACTCCACCATTGGATGCAAGCTCACACCTGCAGCCTTCTCCAGAGAATCGCCCATTAACATGTGAAGCTATAACTACTTATAAGGCAAGGTACAAAATCCCAGCACTCTAACCACAAGGTAGGGCAGATCACATCACAATTCTTACTTCAGAGGTCCCCTTGGGGTCAGCCAGAAGCTAGACTTTACCTAACAGTTCATTGTTGCATAGTCCTTCCCATCCCTGGCCTGTGTCACTTCCACTCATACCATTTTCTCCAGCATGTCTTTAATAAATCATTTTCATAACTCCTTATCTTAAGCTCCACTTGCAACACTGAAAAATGAATGGATATGAAAATTACTTGCATTTGGTAGGATGCAGCCTATATGATAATTTAAAATCAGATAATAGCCTTTATCTCATATTTACTGTGCTCTAGGCATCTCTGTAAACTTGTTACCTGTATAATCTCATTTAAGCCTCAAAAAGACCCCATGAGATAGATTGAGAATTATCCCCAATTACTGACAAAGAAACTGGATATTAGAGAGTTTGATTCATTTGCTTTTGCCTGAGAACACCCAGCAAGAGTATTTTTTGTTTTATTTCTCGTGGTATTGGTGGAAATCCAATAACGTGAACTTTATTACTTGGAATAGATTTTAGAAAAGGGTTAAAAAAACCCTAAGAGTCAAATGTGTAACACGTTTTTGAGGGCACTTGGGGACACATTATTTGAGTTATAAAAAGGACACTTTATTTACAGAGATGTAATTAACTTATGCTCTAAAATTCCTATTACAAATTTTTTAAAATGTCTGCCCTCTCCCCCCTCCTCCACCAAATATGGGGTGTTGCCCGTTGTTCATTGGTTTACCCTGAGTTTCAGGTGGACATCTGGATTATGTAAGGCATAACTGGATGTGCTCTGCACAATTAGAATCAGGATTTTTTTGCTGCCGAAGCACTACGCTGCAGTTTTTGCTGGGAAATGAGAGCTAAGCATTTTGTTTGGTACTTGGAAAATCTGCCTTGACAGTGCTTCATAATAGAACCAATTATCAGGTACACTGTTGCACACAGCCTTCCAGACCCCAATTTAAATAGAAAGCAGTGACAATTTCTTTTGTGAAATAGTCTCTATAACACTTAAAATCAACCATATGTGAAGACTTACATGCTTATCAAGGTGACAACAAGGAATCGAGAATTCTTGTTACATAAAGATGTACTTTCAAGGGACAGTGATTGAATTGCCAACTAAAGAGAATGACAGGTATTAATACCACCTTCCAAAGTTACTTCTTGCTGAGTTTAATATCTACTAGCATAGTTAAACCTTCAATATACCTGTATTATTTCTCTAAAAAAGAAAAAACATTAATCTTTTTGACAAAGACATATATACTCTGATGCAATCTGAAACAAAACATATTTTGATCTTCTATTTGTACGTTGACCTATGTAAGTATGCAAAATAAATTGTCCATTTACCTGAAAAGCAAGTAGAAATTCATGATGGGAATATAAAATTGAACTTAATAAAGAAATTTACTATGGTTTATCTATAGCATGTGCAAGTAAAAGTCCCCTGAAAAATCTCTGAATAATTTTTATGTGTGCTTATTTACCTTTGTCAAGTGAATGTGGGATTGAGGAATAATTTTCAAATGCATATAAGCAGGACCGTACTTAAGAATCATCTGCTTCCCCAACCTCTCCTGAGATTTTGATTCAGTGGATCAGAAATGAGAGCCAGGAATCTGTATTTTAATTAAAAAAATTTTTTGTATGTGATTCATACACATAGTCATATTTTAAAACCAACAGCTTAATGCATAATATATCAAATTATACTTTCATATAAGTTGATAATTATACTGCATATTCTGACTATTGACATATGATTATCAACATAAATGAATATATGCATATAATTATGCAAGTATGTATTACAGCAAAATGTGCAATTTTAACAAGGCAAGCAATTCAGAATATATGCCTACAACATATTTTTCAACTCTGAACTTTAGGAGAGCCTTTTCTGTTTTCAATTCATACATAAAATAGGAGGTTTTAAATATTGATCTTAGGGCCTTTTTTTTAATAGTACCTTATGGCTAAGAAAGATTCTAAAGTCCCGGTATGTGTATTCTGTCACCTAAAACAAAACTATATTTAGGTTTCAGGAAGATTATGTTTTGGCAGATGACATTCCATGCCTACTGTAAGATCATGATTATTTTAGTGAGGTGTCTAAGTAAAGCAGAAGATGCAGTTTATCTCAGTGCATGGGATTAAAACTAGACTATGCTTATATCTGGGAGTATATGAAAACGTTCTAAGAGTTTCAAGCATGCAAATAGTTGTGAGGGATTTAATGCCCAAATTCTTATATTTCATATATAACTTTTTCCTAAGCTTACCTGCCTATAAGTTCCCAAAACATTATGCAGATTTGTGTTTCCCATCTCCCCTTTAAAAATCACAATTCTTACACTTCACAAAACAATGGAAAACCTCTAATCCACTTCTAATTTATTATAGTAGATTGTGCTGGAATGTAAAACTCTCAGAGGCATCCACGGAACAATTCACAATATTGATGTAGGTGTTGAGAAAGTGAATGATTCAAATGACCGTGCCACAAATCCTTTTGCAAATCAATTGTTTTCCAACTTTTTATTTCAACAATATTTGTGGAAGATCAATGGATTTGCCAGTGGAGAGTTCATTAATAATAAGGTTTGATTATAGATCACCATGTAATTGTTGGATATAAATAAGAGGTAGTTCAAATAATTGAATGACAAAACTTTTTCCTATGCATCTACTTGTTAATGTGACCATGGTATATCATCATTTACATCTACAAAAAGACTGCATAGATCTAATTATAAATAATATTTCTTTACGTATTTGAAGGCAAAAACAGTCCATTCTTTTAAATTCCATCCTAGAGTACTTACACAATCTGTATTCATACTGCAATTTAAGAGCAAATGAGCTAGAGCTCATAATTTCCATTTATAGATATTTATTTGGGACTACTGATATCTTTCCAATAGCTAGTCTTCCAGTCCATTAAAATGCTGTATTTCTTGATTTTTTTTAGGTCTAAGTTACTTTCTCTCAATGATGTGCTATATTTTTCAGATTTATTCCTAGATATTTAATAGGTTTAGATGCTATTGTAAGTATTATTTATAAAAAGTCAATTATTATTTGTCATGGTATATAGACGTTTGTTGTGTCGATCTACAAGTAACATTTTACTATTCACTGATTAATACTAATAGTGTGTAAATTTTGTCAATTTTTCTACATATAAAATCATGATATCTATAAGTAATGGCAACTTTATTTCACTTTTCAAAACTTTACAAGTTTATTTCCCTTATTGTCTTCTTGTACTTCCTAGGTCCTCCAGTAAAATGTAGAGTAGAAATGCTGGAGATCTTTACTCTGACACTTCATTCCAAGTGTCAGAGTAAAGGCTTTGGATATGTCACTATGAGGGATTTATGTTCATGTAGACTTTTTGTAGAGACTCTTTTGGTGATTAATTTTATGTGTCATTTTGGCTAGGCCATAGTACCCAGTTATTTATTCAAACACTAATCTAGGGGTTGCTGTGATGATTTTGCAGATGTAGTCAACATCCATAATCAGTTGACTTCACCTAAAGGATAATCCCCAATAATGTGGGAAGACTTCATCCAATCAGTTGAGGGCCTTAAGAGCAAAAACTGAGTTTTCTAGAGAAGAAATTCAGCCTTGAGAAGCAGCATACTTTCTTACCTGATTTTCTAGAGTGCCAGCCTACTACAGATTTTGGATTCAAAATTATAACATCAACTCTTCCCTGAGTTTCCAGCTTGCAAGACTGTGCTGCAGATATCAGACTTGATAGTTCCAACAATTTATTTGTATACACACACACAGCAAAATCAATCAATCATATATAGGAAATTAATCACACACACACATTATTGGTTCTGTTTTTCTGATGAAACTTCATTGATACATACTTTAATTCAGACTAAAAATGTTCCCTTCCATTCCTGATTTTCTAATAGTTGTTGTCCATAATGGTATTTTTAAATATGTATGGATTTTGTATATTGTCTAATTTTTTCCTGCATCTGTGATCTTATGATGGGGAGTGAATGTGGCCCAAGCAATTGAGAGCCTCCTTCCCACATGGGAGGTCCCAGGTTCAGTCCCCGGTGCTTCCTAAAAACAAAAACAAACAGCAAGCAAACAAACAAAAAAACCAATTCAGGGTTGCTGATGTGGCAGAGCCAGCTTCCTGCATACGAGGTCCTGGGTTCAATCCCCAGCCCTGGTACCTCAAAAAAAAAAAAAAAAAAAAAAAAAAAAAAAAAATCATATGATGATTCTTATTTTTTTCCTAATTTAGTAAACTATATTGGTTGATATTTTGAATTATAGGCAAACTTGCATTCCAGGAGTGAACTTTTTTGGTCACTATGTATTATTCTTTTTTAATTTAGTACTTATTATAATATGTTATACATTTAAGTCTACTTCTATTTTTGTTTATGCTGGAAATTTCCCTTATTTATAATACTCATTTTAGTTACTTTTATCAAGTTTATTTTGGCTTCAGAAAATGAGTTTGGAAGAAATTCCTCTTTGAATTCTTTGGAATATCTTGTAGAATACTGATATTATTTCTTTTTTAAACATTTGAAAGAATTTGCTGTTGAGTCCATTAGGGACTGCATGTGATTCCATTTATATGATATTCCGGAAAAGGCAAAACTATAAGTACTTGACTGTATCATTGGTTGCCAAGGGAGTGTGGAAGGAGATTGAATATTAAGGGACATGAGTAATCTCGTTGAAACGATGGAAATATCTGATATCTTTTTAAATTATTTTTTATTGTGGGTAAAAATAAAAATTTTTGCAATACATACCAATATTTGTAAAATGATATATAAATATAGATGCATATATGTGCATTTGCTTACAAAAATGTTATTTATAGGTATATAAATATCTTGATTGAGGTGGTGGTTATATGGCTGTATAACTATACCAAAAGTCTTTGAACTGCACAACCTACACTGCACACTTAAAAGCAATGACCTTTATGCCATGTAAATTATACCTGAATACATGTGATTTATAAAAATGTGTTGTGTAATTTCACTTCAGTATTACACTTAAATTAACTTGAATTTTTTAAAAAGTATTTACATTCTGAAGAGAAGACCTGGAGAAGAAATGTTTTAGAACTGAACTTTCATCTCAGCCTTGCCTATCAGCCATGTGACCTCATGTGAGTCATTTAAACTTCCAGTGCAATCTCATTTGTAAAAGGAAACATATATATCTATATTATCTAGCTCTTTCATGAAATCCATTAAATATTATTTAAAAATATAAGGGACAAAGCAGTCATGCAGCAAATGTCCATCAAACAAACAGGGCATGCTGCTAAGAGTCTCAGTTAGCTTCTTACAATCTCTTGAATAAGGATGCTAAGAACTCTTCATTGAGATAACAGCTTTTACATTGTTAAGGGCAGTCATATAAATGAAGAAAATTCTTTTTTGTTTATTGCAATTAGCTGTATTTAAGTTAGAAATGTAATTTATCCAATCCTTGCTTTGGATTTATGATGCTGAGTGAATAAAGCCAGAAAAAATAAAAACACACATAATGTTTCATTCCATTTATAAAAAATTCCAGAAAATGGAGTTGTTTTAGTTTATTAAAGGCTGCTGGGAACAATATACCAGAAATATGTTGGCTTTTACAATGGGAACTTATTAGGTTAGAAGCTTACAGTTCTGAGGCTGTGAAAATGTTCAAATCACGGTATCATCAGACATGCTCTCTCACTGAATATTGGCTGTGGGCTATCAAGCACTTGGTGGTGTCATCTAAAGATGCTTTCTTTCTGAGCTCAGGTGTGGACAATCAGGAATATAGCAGGGCATAATGGTGGCTCTGCCCAAATCAAGGCTTCAAATGAAACTCTTTCCCCAAGATAATCTGTGGCCTATCAGGCATATGCTCATCTCTCCCCTCTCCTCCAGGCTTCTCTCACAGCCTCTTGGGGGCTACTTTCCATGCCTTTGTGCTCTGACAATTCCAACCTCTGGCCTCCAGGACCTCTCAGCCTCTTGGGGTTTCTCTTCTCTGCCACTTTTTACTGTGTTTCAGTCCTCTGATTATAAAAGACTCCAGGAAGAGGACCAAGACCTACCCTGGGTCATGCCTCACTGAAGCAATCCAATAATGGTCGTCTCAACTGAATCCAATCCAATCAAAGGGCCCCACAGCTACAGGAATGAATTAGCTCCAAGAACATGATCTTTTCTGGGATCCACAAAAAAGCTACAAATTCTCATACTATTCTAATCTATAATGACAAAAAATAGATTAGTAGTTGCCTGAGGATGGGGAAGGAACATAAGAAAAATTTAAGGGTAATGAATGTGTTCATTATCTTGATTGTGGTGAGAGTTTCACAGGTATGTATACATGTATGTGTGTCTGTATATATATATATGTCAGAACTCTTAAGATTGTGTTTGATTTGTTTCGGAAGCTGTTAAAGCTTATGTTCTGTATTATTTTATCTTTAACTACTGAACTAATCTGTGCAAAGGGTAGAATTTAAAACGGTGTGAAGGCTAGGGCACCTTAGCATGAGTGGCAGGTGGGATCTGAGCCCCCAACCCCTGGAGGGAGCAGAGCCCGGCCACTGGGCGGCCCCCAGGGAAGGTGGGGGGGTGAGGGGGTGCGGGGCTTAGCCTATCACGCGGGCCCCACTTGATGGCGGGGAAACCCGAGTAGGGCGGAGGGCAGGTCTCGCCGTAACTGGGGTCTTGCGCCAGGCACCTGGGGTCAGGTAGAATTTGGAAGGCAGGAGTGGGTGGTAGTTTGGGCCCTGCCCACGGCTGTGCCAAGTGAGATTTCCTAGGAAGGACAGGGTGGCTGTGGTTACATGTAAATCTTGGCTGAGGAACCAAGTGTCGTCTACCAAGCTGCGAAACTAAAACTTCTGCCACTAAGTGTTTTTGGATTCTTAGCTGTAGAAGAATACCTCATTTACCTGCGTGGTTTCGGCAGTGTGTTGAGCGCATGTTAACCGCTGCA
The DNA here is from genome assembly GCA_026826555.1 of Tolypeutes matacus. Taxonomy (NCBI): domain Eukaryota; kingdom Metazoa; phylum Chordata; class Mammalia; order Cingulata; family Chlamyphoridae; genus Tolypeutes; species Tolypeutes matacus. Next base: position 3,336,514 of record JAKSZT010052319.1, on the reverse strand, counting down.
TCGTGGAAACAGATGTATTTAAAACTTAGTAAATTTAAATACATTTGAGAAGTTGCTCCTTTTTACTTTTTCTACTTTTTCTATTTTTTTTTTTTTTGACTTATTTTTTTCTGGGTGTGGGGGCAGGGAACTACAGCAAATTTATTTTTATGCAATCTGTTTTTCTGTGTTGAGTTCAGAAGGACTTTAGTTGTCACTTACCTGCTGTGTTTTGCTCCTTTCTGACCAAGCAATGCTAACTTTTGTACAGATTGATCTGATAAATTTTTAAAAAAAGACTTTTCTCTCATATAAACTGTACATATATATAAATTTGGTGGATTTACATTACAGGGGTTGTATGTTTAAGAGGAGAAAAAAAGGGACAATTTTTACAATCTGTCTAATGTATATTTTAATAATTATTAACATAATCCTCTTGAGCTTCTCCATGGGCCCAGCCTCTTGGGGCTTCATGCTTAAACGATTCTCTCTCTCACAAGACAAGATCAAATATGGAAGATTCCTTGTCCTGTATCTGAGTCTCTGTGTCTCCCTTTATATCAGACCCAGCAAGAGGGTGGAGTCTCAACGTGAATTACATCCCACTGATGTAATTCAGTCAAATGGGTCTCACAACCATATGAAAGAATTAGATTAAAACTTAATATTGGAAGCAGATGTAGCTCAGGTGGTTGAATGCCTACTACCCATGTACAAGGTCTTGGATTCGATACCCAGTACCTCCTAAAAAACAAAAGCAAAACAAATAAATGAAAAACCAACTCAAAGGGGAGCAGATGTAGCTCAGTGGTTGAGCGCCTGCTTCCCATGTGCGAGGTCCTGGGTTCAATCCCCAGAACCTCCTACAAAAACCCACAATATTTCCCTTTTAGGGATTCATGAACAAGTTCAAACTGCCACAGGCTGTACTTGCTTTCCTTTGTAAGCCAGGGATACCATCAGCAAGTGATGTCTTGGAATAGACTATGATTTCAATGGAGATGGTGGGTCTTAGACTGGTGGTGGAAGCCTGTTTGAAGTCTATTTGAATAATTACATCCATCTTGCCTCTATTGTTAAGTCTTGCAAAGTGGAGATAGTTACACAAATACATTTGAGAACTGTGGTGACAACCAAAATGGCCCAACCCACAGTGATATCTGGATATGGAAACGCTTTATTAGTACCTAGCACCGAAGAAGATGAGCCATAGTAACTCATTGGTGTAAGAAAAAGATATCCAGTTGTTCGAAAGGAACTGACAAGTCTCATCATCAAAGAGACAGAGTTTCTTGATATTTCTAAAATATGAGTCAATTTAGAGAAAAGGTGGTTTGAATAACCTTGGGGAAGTAGTCTGGAATAATGTTGCATGAGTATTCTGTAAACCTTTTACGTGGCTTTCTCCAAAGTGACTTGTGACTATTTCCTAGGGTAATTGTGCTTGAAGAAAAGTCAAGACACCAACATTCAGTGATTTTCACTGGTTCTGAACTAACACTACATCTGGGTCTTGAATTTCACTGTGGTTTACTTGGTTTATGGGGGTCAGGTGGTTAATGGCATTTGGCCCATGTCTCCCTCACAGTGGTCAAGTTGGTATATTTTCATCCTGAGGTTATTACCCCAATTTCTAATGTATGGCTGGAATAAATATAATCAGTAACTGACGGATTATCTACATTGACTCTTTGACTTATAAAACGGTAGGGCCAACCAAGTGGAAACATCTGTGTAAACCAAAATCAAGACTGCAGATTGGTGCCAACATCAAAGACCTGAAAGCTGCAGTATTTTCTGTTAATATGCAGAACTTAATCACTCTGGGACTTGCTAGTTTATAGTAACCAAGAACACAGAACAACTCTATTTAATCACCAGCTGAAACTGCTGCCTATTTATTTCAGATTTCCTAGCAGAGTAACCAAATTAAAAAAAAAAAAAAAAACGGTTATTGTGTTGGCTGTGTGATTGATCTTGCTTATTAAGGGGATGTAGGCTTTCTGTTACACAATCTGGGAAAAAAGAATCACAGATAAACCCAGTGGATGGCTTGCGATACTTTCTAGTACTGCCACATGTGTTGGAAAAGTGAATGGATAGTAAGAGCATCCCGGTAAACGTAAAATAACCAAGGCCCCTTTTAGAAAATCCAGTTTGAGCCACTCTCCCAGGTAAATAACATTGACCAACTGAGATAATAGCTAAGAACTAAGTGAACCTGAAATGTTTATTGAAAAAATATAGTCACAATACTATGGCTTTTTAATTGGTTTATAAATAAATTGGTTTTTAATTTTAATTGGTTGCATAAATAAACAGTATGCTATCTATTTATCTCCCCATTTATCCTCTATCGACATATATTTATAATTGTTCCATTATTTTATCTCATCTTATTCTATTTTATATAGGGTTTATTGGGTGTAGGTGAACTTATAATTTAGTACATAAGTTATAAAAATATAGAGCCAAGATTATGAGTGGACTAGAAAGGAATGGATATTACTCAAATATCTTGGACTCGTGGATTCAGTAACTAATTTGAATTCTCTGTGGGTAAAAGTGATTGCTTTTTATTTGCATGAAGAATAGCTGTGTTGTTTTCATTTGAGTGCATACTGTTATTTGGAATTTTAAATAGGGAGGAAGGGTGCATATTAATATTGTGCAGCCAATATTAAGAGCTAGGATCTAATGACTTCATTATTTGCAGTGGTCTAACATCTTTAAACATGCTCTCTATATTTGAAAATAATCCTCACCTTGAGTCTTGCCAGGCTAATTTAGGAGCCATCAAATTTGCTCCCTTGCAGCTTAGATGCAGGTTCGTGAGGCACATTCTGTTAATAAGATATTCTTAAATAAGATTTGGAAGTGAGAAAAATGAAATAATGAGAGGTAACTTATCTTTGGAAATTGTGATGATAAATGTATCTGATTCTTTGTAGAAGGGAGATATAGTACTTCTGTTCATTCCTAAGCATTATGGTTGGCCAATGGTTAGGGGTTTTCTACAGAGAAACCCAACAGTGATATTGGCTGTTGTTCTTTCCTGTGTAAGCCTTCAGGAATTGGCACTGCTTCTCATGTAGGTTCTATGAGCAAATTAGAATCTTCCAGTATATTGCTTTTCTACTTGTGGATTCAATTGTTTTAATTTAAGCTGACCAGTAGTACGGGTATCATCTGTTAACACTAAAATTTACTTTACTCTAAAATGATTATATCCCCCTTGAAACTAGTTCATCCTCATGAATTTAGCAGGTCAGCTAACACTGGAAAAAGTGTAGAAAAACAGGTTTCTAACTTTAAAATTCAACATCAACTTCATCTCCTTTTCTATCCCTCTACAGAGGTTGCTACAACTTGAAGATTCCATTCCTCCCTCCAACCCCCCCCCCCCCCGGCAAAAAACTAAGAGGACCATATCAGAATCACTTAGACAATTGTTCCAAATTACATTAATCCAATGGTATCCAAAAATTCTACCCATAGTTGTGAATAAGTATTGGGTGGGTAGGCAGAAGACTATAATACAACATAGAAAAACTTCTCAGGTTAAATATTATAATGGTTACCAAATTGTATTCCAATTCTATAATTTGATTCCAATACCAATGCAGCCACTTATGTGTATTCTTGCACACTTTCCTTAAAATATCTGGTAACATCTTCATCTGTCCAATGATGGCAATAATATCTACCTCATATGATTGTCATTTTTCATATGCATAATTATGCCAGCCAGTCTAATGCCTGACACCTAGAAGGAATTCGATAGACACCTTTTCCCTTTCTCTCACTTTGCTCTTCCTTTCCTTGGTTCTAATGCCAACATCCTTCTTCAAAACGTCATTAACTCTTACTTAGACTATTGCAACAGGCTCTTGATTTTTTTTTTCTTTTCAGTTTCTTTTCACCACTCAAACTGTTATATCTACTGTTGAAAAGATTAATTAGCCCACAGTGCAGATGGAATCATATTTCTCCAAGTTAATATTTCTTTATTGTCTCATAAGTAATAGCCAAACTTTTCTCTTTGTAATTCTATGATCTCCAAAATATACCCTCATTTTTAATTTCCAGATGCTTCTCTCATGATTTCTCTACACATGCCTTAAGTTCAAATCAAACTCTACCCCCTTGATTTGTCAAAAATGCCTCCAAAATTGTCCATTTTACTCCCTTCTTTGCTTTTCTCATTTACAAGTGCTTTTCTCATTTACAGCTTTATCTGCTACAGAGCCCATTCATTATCAAATGGATGCTTTCAGGAGGCTTTTCCTATATATTCAAATCCATTGACTTCCGGCCTTATTCTGCCTTGGTGTCTCCAGTTTTGATTGTCTTATCCATTGCCTTGCTTATTTCACTTTTTCTTTTTGCTCACAGTCTGACATTATATTCCTTACAACCATGGACTTTCAGGATTGGAAAGGAATTTTAAATTATCCAATTTTATTCCAAAGTAAACAATCTTTTAAAATATTGCATCTTGATGTGAGTACAGAGCCACTACTACATACTGAGTATGAGGGCTAACTCTGCAGTTATTCTGAGAAGTATGTCTGTATATATTCAACTGCATATCAATGTTTACATTAAAATTATTTTAAAAACACAATTAGGTCTCATGTTAATTTCACAGTCAATTAAATTGATAGACTTTTTTTTGCAAATATAAGATTCATCAATTTATTGGGTACTCAAAAAATTGTTCTGTTGGGCACAGGTGGAGGAATGAAAATTGTCCTTGTTAAATATCCACTTAATAGAAGTATCAGAGTTTACTGAACCTGGAAACATTAAGACAATTTGGAAATCATTTAAAAATTAATAAACAAAACTTTTATGTAAGTAAAAAGTAAACCAAATAAATATTTATAAATAAATAAATGTATTTGCCTTACCTGTCTTGAACACTCATCATAAAATGTTGTACTATGTATGTCAATATATTGAACAATATAATGTAAATAGATTCCAAATGTCAAAAAGGTGATTGCTTTTTATAAGTTGGTACTATGGATGTTAGAATAAATCCTCAATGTACTGTGCTAGGTATCTATTTATGGGGTTGAGGATCAAAATATTGCTGTGCTGGCTGGGAAGTATTCTAAATTTAACCCCCCAAATTTAGTTTACAGCTACCTGAGATGCTTTGGTTTCAAAAGTTTACTGAGTTTATGACCCCCAAGATTCCACCATTTACTTTCTCTGCCTGGTCAACAACAATAAACTTCAGAACCAGCTATTATTTTTGAAGGGGACAAGAACACAAATACTTGCATTTGAGTTGGCATCGTTTCTACACTTGATAAATTTCAGAGGCCCCTGGTTATTAGACACTTTAGACCTTCCCAGGATTTCATTTTCTAGGCCAAATTGCAAAAGAAAATTCATAAAAATGGAAGTTCATAAAATAAATAACATTGTGCTGCCATGGTACAATGGGAAAAAAACTACTTGGCCAGCAGTCCAAACACAGGAATGAGCATTTTAAATATTGTGTATGTATTCATCCCATCAATTCCCATTGAGGACAGCTGAGGGGGGAGGGGAAGCAAATAAACAAAAAGACAGCAACTTCAGCAGAAATGCATGAAGCTGGACATTAAAAACATGTCTGAAAGACTGAAAGTGAACCTGAAGGGCTTTATGGGGGGATTTATTAGCTAATATTTTAGAATATTTTAATTAAGAGCAAGTCGGCTTAAGGTTGAAATCTTCCCTAAGGATTCAAATTTGACAAAGATAGCTCATCAAATTGACACGTTCTGATTCTCTAGCATAAATGAAAGCCTGCATATATATTGTAACTGTCGTCTGATATTCCTTCTGGAAAAGTACAATTAGGAGAGCAAAGTAGCATATTTAGTGCTTAAAGGTCTGCCATGTAAAAGAGTGACCTAATATTTCCCACATGGCTCTGGAGAACAGATATAGGGCCAATGAACTGCACTGAAAGGACATTCATGTTTGTCTTAATATAGAAGATATAACCTTGGAATTGCTCATTAACTGAAATAATGTGCCTTGCCAGGTCATAAGCTTCCTGTTAAAGAGATATTTAATGTTTAAAAATTTTAATATTTTTTAATTATGTGGGGACCCTGTAGAGTTATTTTAAGTCAAAATGCCAAACTCTTAACAATTTTACTTTATTTTTCACAGGATTGGGCTAAATATGTGCAATTTAAATGGATGCTGTAAAACAATTTGAATTCATCAGCATCTGATATTCTTTTATTTGTAATGCTAGGTTGATTATTTTTAATACAGTGTTCTTGCATTTATATTGAACACGAGAAGAAAATTTGGATGACATTAATTTGTTTCTGTTTATTAACCCATTTATAATTAGGACAAGATGGAAACTAATAAGTTAAAGAAATTGCTTTCAAATACTGAGTTGTGATATTGTATGTGTTCTCGATCGCCTTGTGATGTGCTCACACACAAATACACAACCATATAGCTTCTACAATTTTTCATGGAGATCTGGAAAAGGGGGCTGGAATAAGCTAAAAAGAATAAACTGAGTGGTTAAAAAAAAATGACTGAGAGTTATTTTTCACGTTTTTGTGTTTCAATAAGATGTTATTCCCTTAGAGATCAATCTTTTCTTTAAGTTGGTGATTCTTTGATATTTGATATCCCAGGACTGGATTTCCATGTTTACATGTCTCTTCCCGGAGTTGCATAACGTAACAGAATGATGCAAGTGATATACCAGGGACCAATACATTTACTAAAAGGCCAGAACAAAGTTTGATCAGAACACCAAAACAAAACAAAAAAAGGAATAATGATTAAGTATAGACAGACTTATTTGCCTCTGGGTCAATATTCTCACTGAAAGAGCAAAATTCTCCTACAGTTGTATATACTTTGCCTTTGCCAAATGATTAATTTTGTGTGTTGACATCACACTGATGGGGAGGTAAAATAATTGATATGTTAAGAGTCTTTTTGGTGAATCCAAATGAAGTCAAAAGCAGTGATTCTCGTCTATTGAGCAGGGCATAATATTTAAGATTTGGGAAGATTAAGTCTCTTTGTGGCATCTCCAGACTTTAGTCATTTGCAATCACTGTGGTTTTATAAAATGTAAAGCTTGTTTTTTGTAATCTCATAGTGACTCACATTCCTGACTAACAAATGTGGCAGACAATTTTTTTTTTTTTTTTTTTTTTTTAAAGATTTTATTTATTTATTCATTTATCCCCCCCTTGCTGCTTGTGCTCGCTGGGTCAGCTAACCACGCCGTGCGGGCGGGCTTGCCTTCACCAGGAGGCCCCGGGAACCGAACCCGGGGCCTCCCATATGGTAAACGGGAGCCCCACTGATTGAGCCACAGCCGCTTCCCTGGCAGACAATTTTTTGTGTATGATTAAAACTAATGAAAGAGGCAAAGAATCTCTGGCTTTTGTTTTGCTTTTTTTCCTTTTTTTTTTTTTTTTTTTGGTGGTTGAATTGTTGCAAACAATACAATATTTGTTTATTTGTTTGTTTGTTTCTTTATTTAACAGGAAGTTCTATAGCACCTACTGTGTGTTTGACACTGTTCTGTGTGCTTTTAAAATATACTGCAACTGATACTCCTAAAATCCCTATGTGGTAGGTATTATTTTTATTCTTATTTCACAGATGAGGAAACAAAGGTATAAAGTGGTTAAGTAATTTACCCAAATTCAAAAGTTAGTCAGTGGTGAAGAAGAGTTCAAATGTAGCCAGCTTGGATCCAGGATCTTACCTTTTAACCACTACATTCTCATTCTTCTATGATGTTCAAGCACACATTGAATTTTATTAATGCCCCCTAAATATCCAAAAGGATATTTATTCACTACCGTTATCTGTAAAAATTTCAGACTACCTCAGAAGTTGAATGTACCTTATCTTGATGCCCCAATGTGTTGCACTGAAGAGATAAAACTCAATCACATCAGTTTAAGTATAATGGATGGTGGTAATTATAATATTGTAAATGTAATTAACAGAACTTAATTATAGATTTAAATGTAGTTAAAAAGGGGAATTATATATATATACACATATATATGTTACTAGAATAAAAATTACAAAAATATCCATGGCACTATATAATACAAACAGTGAACCCTAACTTAAACTATGGACTCTTATTTAATAGTACAACTACAAAAATGTTCTTTTATCAATACTAACTAGCATACCACACCAATTCAAGTTGTTAATAAAATGGTGGTATATGGGAACCCTGTATTTTATGCATAATTTTTCTGTAAACCCATAACTCCTCCAATGAAAAAAAAAATCTATCACCTTCTTCAAAGATTACCATGGAGAGCATCAAGCATATTGAAACAAAATGCCAAACTCTGAGGTGGAAAGAGAGGTCAGTGTTTTATTGAAAATATTCCTGGGGATTCACTTCCATATGCTCTCAGGATTATTAATTCATTCTTTCCACCAAGACTATGGAGTACCTGTAGTGTATATTTTTCTGATATTGCTGTGGGTGACAGCAAGAAGTAATTTTTGAGAATTTATATACTGGTTAGGGAGACAGAATTTAAATGCTTGAAAAGTTAAATAATAATACAAGCTATGGAAAAATACAGAGTGATTTACAAAATTTATGCATATTTTGAAATTTCATAACTTCCTCTTGATATATGCAAATATGATCCTATACATTATATTCTGTGATATGATATTTAGATGCATTTATGGCATGACTTATGTTTGTATTAGATTCATCATGAACATGAAGATGAAATTCAAAGATCAGAGTCACTTTTCTCTTCTGGGCAAATTCATTAATGTTATGTTATTGGGAAGTGCAACTGAGTACATAGATGCTGAAGATATAACTTGAAATTAAATTACCAATATAGATAACCACTTTCAGTTATCAAATTTAGTTTGAGACACAGTTTATAACATACTCATTATCTGAGCTTAGAGTAAATTAAAGAGGAAGTATTGGAATTCAGAGAAGTTAAAAGTACATTTCATATAGAGAGAGGAGCTAGAGATAAGCATTTCCTATTTTATTATTTTTCTTAATTTATGTACTAAAAGTGTTCTACTGGATTTTTATTCAATAACATGCTTTAGTTATTGTACTATTTGCATCTTATAAATGAATAAGGTTGAGTTAATCTCTGTTGATAAAGCAAATATGAAAGGAGACATGGTTTAACTTTCCCCAGATGCTTACAATATAAAAGAATGCAGGATAAATATAAACTAAACGTAAATTACATATCTGTAATGACAGGAAGGGTTTGCAGGACACACGGTCCAGTGTATATCTGGGCCGTCCTTTCTTCCACGGAGTATAATTTCACATGTTTTGGGGGGAAGGTATTTGTCAGTTCATCCCATGGTCACAGAAACCTAAAGAAAAAAAAGGAATCTAAATTAAAACAGAAGAGATTTTAGCTATATATAAAGAAGAATTACTTAAGTGACAAAATACTGGGGAATTTCTGGAAAATTTCATTTTAGTTTTTCAAGATCATAGCAAAACATCTAGCCAGGAGACATGATATATTTATGAAGCTTAGAGGGGTTGAGAAGAGTGAACAAGAGAATCTATTTCTGACACTCTGAACATTTGATTATATGAAAATTAATGTCCACTGGCAGCACTCCTAGACTTCAGCATTAAGACATCAATATTTAATTAACAAAATGGTATATGTGATAGTTAATTTTATGCATCAACTTGGCCAGGCTATGTGTTTAGTTGATTGGTCCAGCACTAGCCTAGATGTTGCCATATTTTGTAGATGTGATTAGCATTTGCAATCATTTGACTTTAAGTAAAGAAGATTACCCTCCACAATGTGGGTGGGCCTCATCCAATCAGTTGAAGGCTTTAAGCAAAAAACTGTGGTTTCCTGAAAAAGAAGAATTGTGCTTCAAGACTGCAAAATAAAATCCTGCCTGAGTTTCCAACCTGCTGTCCTCCCCTATGGATTTCAGAGTGGCCAGCCCCTTCAATGGCATGAGCGAGTTACTTAAAGTAAATCTGTCTATCTATCTACTCATATAGTATACGTATATCCTGTTGATATTGTTCCTCTGAAGAATCCTGACTGATGCAGTCAAACAACTGATAAACTATTCAAGTGAGTTTCTTCTGATCCCATCTGGTCTATATATCATCACTAAGATAGATGCTCACTACTAAACTTAGGAAACTTCAAAGTCTCTCACATTTTCCAAGACCATGAATGAACTAAACTAGGGATTCAGTTGTTTTTGTAAGATGTTTCTACTTTATCTCCCCTTAACTCAAAAAAGTCTAAAGGTCTTTTCATATGCTGGTTGAGCCCTGATTCTCAGAAGAGTTCCTGCCAACACTTGCTCTCCAGTTCATCAAACTCACCCAGGACAACTAACAAAATGATGATGATGGATAACCTCCATCCCAAAAAACAGTATCTACAACTGCTAGCAAAAGAGTTCCTTCTATCTATCCTATGAGATCTAAGCCCCTCTCAATCTAAGGCAGAGCAGGCATGACCATCTCAAAATCCTCAAGGTTGAGGAATGAATAAACATAAGGGGGGAAATGCAACCGTGGACAAAATAAACCTATTAATAATGTAGTAAAGGGAAGAACATGTAACATTGATATAAAGATAGTGGTTACCAGAAGTTCTGAGGGAAGGAGGAGGGAAAAATGGGTGGAACATAGGGCATTTTTAGGGCATTGGAATTAAGTGTAAATCACAATGTAAACTATAAATCTTAGTAGCGATGCTTCAATACTTATTCATCAATTGTAATAAATGTACCACACTATTGTAAAATATTATTAATATGGGAAGAGGTGGGAAGGGGAGAGGTTGGGTATAAGGGAATCCTTTTTACTTTCTATGTAACTTTTTGGTAATCTAAAACCTTGGAGAAAGGCAAGATGGTATCGGTTTAGGAAGACACTCACTGACTAGCTCCGATGGCCGATTGTGGACAGGGTCCTGCCCAAGGGTCTGTGCTGTGGGCACACAGAGCGAGAAGCTTGGGACATCTATCTGCAGGCATATCAAGGGTATGGACTGATCAGTAGAGATTCATGAGTTTTAAGCCTGCCTGTGGTGGTTAACACAGAAGGCTGAGCCCCAACCTCAGGGAAAAAGGCTGGTTTGAGCCCCTACTCCTGCACCTGCAACTCCCGCTCCTGGTGTGAGGGAGCATTCTCTGAGAGTGGGAGGGCTCTGACAGAAGGTGGAGAGGGGTTTCTCTTCTGTGGATTTGGCTGCCTGGACCCCCTCATAGCTTTGGGGAGCAGATAAGCCGGCTTGAAGCAGCACCAGGCTGAGGGGAGAGGCGAATCTACTGAAGAAGCCTGATTTACCCAGCAGCCTGGTGTCGCTGAGGCTTGGCTCCAGAGAAGGCGGAGTCAGCCAATTTTATCATTCTGCATTGACAAGCATCAGAGCTTCAGCTCCCATGGGAAGGTCAGGAAGTGGAAAGTGCTTGATTAGTTTCCATGAGCCTATTTAGGGACCCCTCGGTGAAGGGGGTGGTCTAGAAGAGGACTTCTTTTGGGTCCCTTATTTTGCCAAAAAAAAGAAGAGTCACTTTAAAAAATGAATTCTTCATTTTAATTTAATTTAATAGCTAAAATCTGCCTCAAACCTGCAGATAGAACCCTGCAGGGAAATTGATTGATAAACACAAGCAGGCTGAGAGGTTCCACAAGGACCCTAGAAGGAACACTGTTCTTCCTTAGCTTTGTTTGACTGCTTGCTTGTGTGGTTGTTTGATTTTTCTCTGTTTATTTGTTGTCTCTTGCTTTTCTTTCCTCTTTCCTCCACTACCCCCTTCTTTTTTCCTTCTTCTTTTTTTTTCTTTTTAATTAGGTGCTGCTAGCTTGTCTCTTCTTTGATGTGCTTCTTCTTCAGTGATTTCCAATTCTCTGTCTATATTGATTTTGCCTCCCAAGCCATCTATTCCCCTTCCTTCATCTTTCTGCCTTCTGCTTTCTGTAGTAGTTCTTACACACCACGTTTTTTCATTATCCCACAACTTAAGGGTATCAATTGCTATTCTATCTATCCTGTTTTCTTCTTTTTTTATTAATATTAACTTTTTACTTTCAGCCCTTTCTTCACTTTTTCTCTCCCTCCTCATCATTCTAGCCTTCTAAATAATTATATATATATTTCTCTATTTGGTTTCCCAGTCCATTGTAGATACTCCACTTTTTTTCCTATTGCTCTACACTGCCTACATGAGTTAAATATTCATTTCACCAAGTGTCATTTGGCCCCTCTTCTAATTTTTATCAATATTACTATTATCCTTCTTCCTTTCTCACAATTGATTCCTCTGTACCTAATCTTTTGCCTTCAAGGTAACATAGAAAGAAGCAAGGAAATATAATAAGAAAAAGTGTCAAAGAGAAAACTTAACACACACACAGAACCACCAGCTAAATAAAACTCTAGAGCAGAGAAAGAAGCTAATCAACTGAATAAACCAATCAAAATAAAATGATGACTAGAAGGCAACAAAAAATCACAAACCACACTGAGAAACAGGAAGACATAGACCAGTCCAATGAACAAACTAAAAACTGGGAAGAGATGCAGAACATCAAACAACTAATCAAAGCTTTCCAAACAAATATCATGGACCAACTTAATGAAGTGAAGGAAGAGATTAAGGATATAAAGAAGACACTGGGTGAATATACTGAAATCATTGTAAACATACACAAAAAGATAACGGATATGATGGTGATCAATGGCACAATCCAAGAAGTCAAAAAGATGCTGGGTTCACATAACAGCAGATTTGAACAGGCAGAAGAAAGAATTAGTGATGTGGAAGATAATACATCTGAAATCAAACAGATAGACAAAAAGGTAGAAAAAAATCCAGCAGGGACTCAGGAATTTAACTGACAACACAAAACGCACAAACACGCATTATGGGCATCCCAGAAGGAGAAAAGAAGGGAAAGGGAACAGGAGTGTTGAAGAAAATAATGGCTGAAAACTTCCCAACTCTATTGAGAAAGATGGATGTGCAGATCCAAGAAGCACAGTACACCCCAAACAGTATAAATCCCAACAGGCCAACTACAAGACCTATACTTTTCAAAATGTCCAATGCTCAAGACAAAGAGAAAATATTCAAGGCAGCAAGAGAAAAGAGAACCATCACATACAAGGGAAGCACAATAAGATTAAGTGCTGATTTCTCATCCGAAATCATGGAGGTAAGAAGACAGTGGTATGAAACAGTCAAAGTACTAAAAGAAAAAAACTTCCAGCCATGAATTCTCTATCCAGCAAAACTGGCATTCAAAAATGATGGAGAGTTCAAAATATTCACAGATAAACAGAAATTAAGAGAGTATGCCAATAAGAAACCTGCACTTCAAGATATACTAAAGGAAGTTCCAAAAGTTGAAAGGAAAAAAACAAGAGAGAGAGAGTTGGAGGAGAGTTTAAAAACAACTAAAAAGACAAAAACAGAAAGAAAACAACATATGACATACATTAACCCAAAGAAAATATGGCTGAAGTAAGAAATTCATTGCGAGTAATAACACTGAATGTTAATGGATTAAATTCACCACTCAAGAGACACAGATTGGCAGAATGGATAAGGAAATATGAGCCATCTATATGCTGTCTACAAGAAACCCACCTTCGACCCAGGGATTCAAGGAGTCTGAAAGTGAATGGCTGGAAAACAATTTTACAAGCTAACAAGAGCCAAAAATGGGCAGGAGTAGCTATTCTAATATCAGACAAAATAGACCTTAAATTCAAAACTATTGTAAGAGACAAAGATGGACATTATATATTAGTAAAGGGGGTAATCTCTCAAGAAGAGAGAACAATCATAAACATTTATGCACCTAATTGGGGCGCCTCAAAATACATGAGGCAAACTCTGGAAAAACTAAGTGGAGAAATAAATGCCTCTACAATTATAGTGGGGGATTTTGATACACCATTATCATCATTAGACAGAAGATCTAGACAGAGAATCAATAAACAAAGGCTCTGAACAATACATTAGAGGACCTGGACTTAATAGACATATACAGAAAATTACACCCAAATACAGAAGGATTTACATTCTTCTTGAGTGCACATGGATCATACTCCAAGATAGACCACATACTAGGCCACAGAAAAACTCTCAATGAATTCAGAAAGATTGAGATTATACAAAATAATTTCTCTAACCACAATGGAATGAAATTGGAAATCACTAAGGGCCAGAGAAACAGGTTAGGCAAAAAGATATGGAAGTTAAACAACACACTCTTAGACAAACAGTGGGTCAAGGAGGAAATCTCAAAAGAAATCAGTAACTACCTTGAAACTAATTAAAACTACAGCACAACATATCAAAACCTATAGGATGCAGCGAAAGCTGTCCTGAAAGGGAAGTTCATAGCCATAAATTCATATATTAAAAAAGAAGAAAGAGCTAAAATTGAAGACCTAACTGCACACTTGGAGGGATTGGAAAAACAACAACAAACTAAACCTAAAGGAATTAGAAAGAAGAAAATAACAAAGATTAGAGTAGAACTAAATGAAATGGAGAATAAGAAAGCCGTAGAAAAAATAAACAATACCAAAAGCTGGTTCTTCGAGAAGATCAATAAAATTGACAAACCCTTAGCCAGACTAACAAAGAAAAAGAGAGAACAGATGCAAATACACAAAATAAGGAATGAGCAAGGGGATATCACTACTGACCCCACAGACATAAAGAGTATCATAAGAAGATACTTTGAAAAATTATATGCCAACAAGAATGATAATTAGGAGGAAATGGACAATTTTCTAGAAACTCACAAACAGCGTACAGAAATTGATGAACTCAACAGTCCAATTACAAGTAAAGAGATAGACTCAGTCATCAAAAACCTCCCAACTAAGAAGAGCCCAGGACTAGATTGCTTCATAGCTGAATACTACCAAATATTCCAGAAAGAGCTCACACCAATTCTGCTTAAACTCTTCCAAAAAATAGATGTAGAAGGAATATTGTCTAACTCATTCTATGATGCCAACATTACCCTAATACCAAAACCAAAGATACTAGAAGAAAGGAAAATTACAGACCAATTTCTCTAATGAACCTAGATGCTAAAATCCTCAACATAATACTTGCTAATCGCATTCAACAACATATCAAGAGGATTATACACCATGACCAATTTGGTTTCATCCCGGGTATGCAAGGATGGTTCAAATTAAGAAAATCAATCAATGTAATACACCACATAAACAGATTGAAAGAAAAAAATCGCATGATCATCTCTATAGATGCAGAAAAAGCATTCGACAAAATACGGCATGCTTTCCTGATAAAAACACTGCAAAAGATAGGAATAGAAGGAAACTTCCTGAACATGATAAAGGGAATATATGAAAAAGCCAAAGCTAACATCATCTTCAATGGTGAAATCCTAAAAGCCTTCCTTCTGAGACTGGGAAGAAGACAAGGATGCCCACTATCACCACTCCTATTTAACATTGTCTTAGAAGTTCTTACTTGAGCACTGAGGCAAGAAAAGGATATGAAAGGCATCCAGATTGGAAAAGAAGAAGTGAAAATTTCATTATTTGCAGAGGACATGATCCTATACGTAGAAATCCCTGAGAAATCTACAACAAAACTTCTAGAACTTAAAGCAGGATTTAAGATCAATGCTCAAAAATCAGTAGCATTTCTGTACATCAATAATGAGCAATCTGAGGAGGAAATTTAAAAAAAATACCATTTACAATAGTAACCAAAAGAATCAAATACCTAGGAATAAATTTTACTAAAGATGTAAAGGACTTATATACAGAAAAGTATACAACACTGTTAAAGGAAATCACAGAAGACTTAAATAAATGGAAGAATATTCCCTGTTCATGGATAGGAAGACTAAACATCATCAAGATGTCCATCCTACCCAAACTAATCTACAGATTTAATGCAATTCCAATAAAAATCAACACTGTATTTTTTAAGGAACTGGGAAAACTAACTACAAAATATATTTGGAAAGGTAAGAGGCCCTGAATTGCCAAAGACATATTGAAAAAGAAAAATGAAGTTGGAGGTATCACATTACCTGAATTTAAAATATACTACAAAGCTACAGTGCTCAAAACTGCCTGGTATTCGCACAAAGACAGACCTACTGACCAATGGAACCAAATTGAGAGTTCTGATATAGATCCTCGCATATACAGTCATCTGACATTTGACAAGGTCTCCAAGCCCACTCAGTTGGGAGAGAATGGCCTCTTTAACAAGTGGTGCTTGGAGAACTGGATATCCACATCCAAAAGAATGAGAAAGAAATACCATCTCACACCTTATACAAAAATCAACTCAAGGTGATCAAAGATCTACATATAAGAGCAAAAACCATAAAGACCTTGGAAGTTAATGTAGGGAAGCATCTACAGGACCTTGTAATAGGAAATGGTTTCATGAACATCACATCCAAAGCACGAGCAGCAAGAGAAAAAATAGATAAATGGGATCTCCTCAAAATTAAAAACTTCAGCACCTCAAAGGACGTTATTAAGAAAATAAAAAGGCAGTGTACCCAATGGGAGAAAATATTTGGCAACCATATATCTGATAGGAGCCTAATATCCTGCATTTAAAGAAATCCTACACCTTGAAAATAAAAAGACAAACAACCCATTTAAAAAATGGGCAAGTGACCTAAAAAGACACTTCTCCAAGGAAGAAATACAAATGGCTAAAAAGCACATGGAAAAATGATCGACATCGCTAGCTATTAGGGAAACGCAAATCAAAACTACCATGATATACCATCCTACACCCATCAGAATGGCAGCTATTAAAAAAACAGCAGAATATAAGTGTTGGAGAGGATGTGGAGGAATAGGAACACTCATCCACTGCTGGTGGGATTGTGGAATGGTCCAGCCACTGGGAGGACAGTTCGGTGGTTCCTCAGTAAACTAACAATTGTGTAATATATTGTTTGATTCACACACACACAAAAAAACAAAAAAACAAACAACAAACAAAACAACAAAAAATTTACATTTATCCATTACATTTAATTGAGAAATGTATATATTTATTCATCTGTGTTTACTTTTTAGTTTTTAATTGCTTATGTTTTCAATTATTAAATGTACAAAATAAAGTTAAAAAAAATAAACTAACAATAGATCTTCTGTATGATCCAGTGATTCCACTGCTGGGTATATACCCAGAAGAACTGAAAGCAAAGACATGAACAGATATATGCACACCAATGTTCATAGCGGCATTGTTCACAATTACTGAAATTTGGAATCAGCCCTGGTGCCCATCAACAGATGAATGGATAAATAAAATGTGGTACATACATACAATGTAATATTACTCAGCTGTAAGAAGGAATAAAGTGCTAACACACGGAATAACATGGATGAATCTTGAAGACCTTATGTTGAGTGAAGCAAGCCAGGTATTGAAGGATGAACAGTATATGACCTCACTGATTTGAATTGAGGAAAGTGAGCAGTCTCTGAGAACCATTTTCTGAAAAATAGGTTAACAAGAGAGAGAAAGAGAAGAGCAGGCTTTGAGCCATCACCCATATGGACATAATCTATAATAAAGTGATAGAGTATAGTTGCATATTGAAGGATAGGACAGGTGGGTAGTGATATTGCTGGGTTTGGTGGTACGGGGTTGTCAATGGCTAGATTAGGAAGGGCGGGTTAGAATACCCAGGGCATGTAACTATGAATCTTGTCATCCAATGAGTCAAGACAGGGGAGTGTCATGTACCCCAAGGGGATGGGGTGGAAGGAACAGAAAAGATCAAACAGGGGGTATTTAGTGGTCATGGGAAATGTTTTTTATTACCTTACAGTAATGGACACAGGACATGGTAAATATCATAAAAAATTATTAAACTGCACCGTCTAAATTGTAAACTATACTGTAAACCATTGACAATGTTTAGTAGCTATGTTTCACTATCTGTATAACAGTTATACCAATGCTACCATCCACAAAACTGAAAAAAAAAAAAAAAGGTTTTAATATGGGGTAAGGAAAGGGGAAGGAGTTTGGGCATATGAGAGTCTCTTGTAGTCTGTGTGTGACTTTGCTGTGACCTAAAACTTCTTTGAAAATTAAATGAAAATTTGGGAGACATTGGGGAATGAGAGGGGTACCACAGTACAGACTGGACACCCAATAATGCAGTGATAAAAAGAATAAAAAAATAATTAAAAAATTAAAAAAAAATTTTTCCCCATTTTTTGAATGTCCCAATCCGTTAATTGTATTTTATTTTTAGTATTTTTTTTTCTGAATTTCCATGCATTTTATCTTTTTCATTTAAGCTTATCATTATTATTTCATTTTTCTATTAATTGTATTTGGTTATTATATGGGCTTCATCTTCAAGGAAGGTTTAGATCACAGAAGGGTTACAATGGAGGCTGCAGAGGATCATTGGTGGGGGGTGTCTGGGATGGGGGATTCATGGGAGGAAGTTCATCTGAATATACATGAAAGATATATAAAATTGTTCAAATGAACAAGGGATGGGGCATGGTCACAGTGGGTAGACAATCACTCAATAAATGATGGAATACTGAATTCCCAGCCTGGAGAGCTCTGCCACATTCTCCAAGGGAGCAGCAACAGTCCTCTGAGTGCAGGGACAGTGTCTGGCAAAAGAGGATGGTCCACTGATGGGTTCCTGTTATTGATGACTAGCCTGATGAGTCTTTGCTCTTGTAATAGAAACTTAGCCTACTGTTATGGGGTGCCTAAGGGTTGCCACATGAGAGCCTCCTTGTTGCTCAGATGTGGCCTCTCTCTAAGCCAAACTCAGCATATGAATGCATTACCTTCCCCCCAGAGTGGGACGTGACTCCTGGGGATGAACCTCCCTGGCAATGAGGGATTAATACCAAGTGCCAACTGGCAATATGACTGGAGGGAGACCTTAAATAAAAGGGGGAAAAGGTAAAGACAAATGAGTTCATGTGGCTAAGAGACTTCAAAGAGAGTCGGGGTAATGCTTAGGTACACCTCAGTAGGATCTCATAGATCACTAAAGTGGATATCACCCCACACAAAGGGGCTCCTGAGGGCTCTGGAGACACCCTGGTCCTATACAAGGGGGATAGCTCCAGAGATTGATGCCTAATCAGTGGGCTGTACTTTGGAATCTGTGCTCCTGAGAGTGACAGAGTTGGACTCAAATAAGTCCTCCCTGCACATGGTCCATCAGTCCCTTCTATTCAAACCTATATGTGATGCTGGAGTTTTTAAGTGTACTTCCAGAGACTGGATCCTCTGGCGTGCCCATGTGCCAGCTGTGACTGGAATCTCAGTAGAGCTACAACTCCTACTCTACAGCTCAATGGACTCACCCAAGTCTCCTGGTGAGGAGATGATGATGGACAACGGTCATCCCAGGGAGTGGAGAGAGCCTGCAGCTGCAGGCAGGATAATCCCAGCCACTGTATCCATGGAATATAAGGCCACTCTCACTTGGAGGTGGAGTGGACATCACCATCCCAGACTTCTCAGGATTGGGGGAAGAGCTATGGACTAGAGTGGACTTAATGGTATTCTGTTGTAGACATATTGTGATTCAAGCAATGGAAGAAATTATAACAGTGAGGTGGAGCCAGTGACCACTAGATGATTTCAGGGCAGGGAAGGGAAAAGCAGTTGTAATACAGGGGAATCATCAGGACTTGGGAATCATCCTGAGTGACATTACAATGACAGATATAGATCATTTTACATCAGCATATACCATGCAGAACTGGTGGGAGAGAGTGTGGTCTACAATGTGAACTATGGTCCATGCTTAGTGGCAAAGCCCCAGGATGTGTATATCCATTGCAGGTGATGTGCCACACTAATGAAAGATGTTTATGTGGGATCTTATGGGAGGTGTTGGAGGTGGGGAACATGGGAATCCCTGTAATTTTTGTGTAACATTTATGTAATCTAAGCATCTTTTAAAATACATTAAAAAAAAAAAAAAGTTCAAAAGCAAAAAAAAAAAAGAAAAAATTTCTTCAGATTTGATACCAACTTAACTTCAATATTACCCACAAACTTTGTACTTATACTCCTCTATTCCCCCACTTTATGATGTTTTGTCACAAATTATGTCTATATTTCTTTTGATTTTTAAGGCATGCAATTATCATTATTTTAATGCATTTTCATCATATATTTTGTACATGTAGTTTCATACCAAACATCAATAAATAGTACTGGTATTTATTAAAAAATAAATAAATAAAACCTCTTTAAAAATAAAGTTTATTTTATATACACACACACACACACACACTAATACCAAATCTTAATCAATCACCAACTTTGCTGTTCTACAAGTAAATCATATTTAGATTGCCCTTTACATGCCTTTTCTGGCTGTTCTTCCACATTTTAAGTTCTCTTTGTTGCCAATTCTAATTCTACCTATATTTTATGATATAGCCCATTCCACATCTCTTTGAAGACATTTTCCTAGATTGTTCTGACCTACTTCCTCAATTCCATTTTACAATACGTTTTGCTGTACAAATTAACAATTTATACTATTTTACATTACTTAATAGTTCATCTATGTATATCTTGGCTCATCTTTGCATTGTTAAAGAGTTTGGCATCTTTCAAAAACAGACTTTAAAGTAACACAGACTTGGATTGTAATGTTAATGATGAGTAACAAGGGGATATTAATTTAACATGTAGAAAGCTGAGTGTCCTCATAAATATAATTTGGAAGACTGCCTCACATGGTTGATTAAATATATATGATTGTTTAATACCTGATATGTATTAGGCATTCTCCTCTATTTTATTTCTCCTTCTCTTCTATGTTTTCTCATTTTTCCCATTTCCCAGGGTCTAGATAGTTTAAGGGATTTGGATCCCCTCCCCCCTTCCCGAGATGGCTCCCTCATCTGTTTGCTCATTGTATTTGCTTGTTGTCTGCTCATTGTTTTTGCTCATTGTTTGCCCATTGTCTGTTTGTTTGTTTTTTCTTTAGGAGGCACCAGGAACCGAACCTAGGACCTGTCATGTGGCAGGTGGGCACTCAACTGCTTGAGCCACATCCGCTCCCTGGGATTTGCTTTTAATAAACATGAAGAGATACTGCAAACTTGAGGCCTTGTCTTGTACCAGTCAGGTTCAGTCCTGAAAACAATCTACTCTAGTTGTTGCAATAAGAAAGGGCTTTCATGTAGGGCATTTGTTATACCAGTGTTAGAAATTAGAAGGGCTGGAGGAACAAAAATAAATAAAAAGGAAGGTGATGTTACCCAGAGTAGATAAGAGCACAAAGCCACTACTACCCTTAAACTTGCTACCAGCAGATGAATCACCAACTCCAGGCAGCTGCCATTGCCACAGAACTGAAGGTGTGGATGAGAGAAAGCTGTGTTACTGGGGAAATAAGCAGCTACATTTCTCCTAATACTGAAGAAACCCAGGAGCCACAACTGCTAATGTTGTTGCCAGAACACTGTACTCTATCTTTCATACGTTCAAATTTCATGTAAACACTTCCCACTGACTCATTACCAAGAACCTAGGTGAAATGTAATTTTCAGGTTTAGGAATAGGACTATGGGACTATGTCACCTTTTTTAGTTTATACTCTAGAAACAAACAGCCCCAGGATATCAGGGTTTATTTCTCTCTCACATTTTGGCAGCTTGGTTGATGCTCCACTCCATGAGTCTTCTTTTCAGGCTGAGGGAGTGGCATGTATTTGGAGGATACCATCCTTGGAAGAGGGAAAAAGAGCAAGATTGTTGGTGAAAACTCATAACAGCTTTTAAAGCTTCTCTTTGAACTGGTCTTTGTCATTTCAGCTTACATTCTATTGACCAATCAAGTTATATGGCCAAGCCTCACAGTGTGGCTAGGAATGTCATTTCTCCCAAAGGAAAGCACTGCGATTTACAGGATAATGAGAAAGGATGTAAGTTCCTCTCACAGGGAAATCTAGGGAGAACCTATTTGAAACAATAACTCTGTGAACCACAGAACACCTTTTGGTCACAAATATTCAATTGTACCCTTTCTCCCCATTCATGCAGAAGGCATGCAATGTCCCTCAACAGGGAAGACAGCCTAAAAGCCCTATTCCATCTGAACAATGGGTTCATGACCCAGGGTCTTGTGAGAGCCTCCACATCAGATATATCTTGATTGAGATATATAAAATTTTATATGAAAAACAACATGATTCTGTCCCCTAAATCCCTGACATACATTGGTGAAACAGAGACAAGATGGCAATAATGGTTACTCCCATTCAGAAATAGGAAGACCTGGAAGCAAACAGCAGTTAGCCGGATTCTAAAATCTTGCCTTTACTATAACCTTTAACACTGGGGATAGGCCTTAGCTCTTGTCTAAGAGACTAGCCTTCCCTGCTTCTTGGATCTGCCCTCTGAAAAGTGCTTTCTTTTCCAATACCCTCCTTGGGCACAAATAAAGAGGGCTGTTGGGTAATCTGATTTCTTTAGGAGCTGAAGGATTTTTCTGTCTTCACTCTTCCATGGAAACCTGGCAGGCCAAGGGTTATTTCACATCTTGAACAGTCACAAAATCTTTTCAGTCAGGCTGGTAGCTTTTATGGCAGTACAACCCACTCAAAATCTTTGCCAAATTCTTATTTATTTGATTCCAGCTAGGCTAATTGTTCTAATAGCTTGAGTCACAATTCTTTTTGAGACGAGCTTCTCCCTCTAAACTAAGATACAGGTCATTTCAATTTATTAGTCTTCAAGGGGAGTGCCACACCCTTGGTCTATTTTCTCTGAGATAGTTTGTCCATCTAAAATGATCGTAAGGGCGAATTGAGCATATGGCTTTAAATCATTCAGATATCTTTAACAAAGGCCACTGCAACCACTTTCTGGATTTGGTCTTGGCCCTGTGGCTGAACCTTAATTATTATTTTACCTATTGCATGCTTCTCCCTGCAAGTCCTGAAATTTCTGGATCCTGTCTTTCCCACTTCTTATAAACTAGCCAACTCTTTTTTCTAAACCTACCCCTTTTTTGTACCAGCTTGTGAAATGTAGCTAATAACAATTAAATCTCATCAGTAACATTATTTATTCCAACCTCTTTGCCAAAAGCCACACTTTATTCAGCACATTGTCTGACTTACAAATCATCACAGGTGAGAGTTCTAAAAAATTATCTTGGCTGCTTATAACCCGATGTGGCTATTTTTTAAACATTCAATAGCAGTTTCTGCCTCATCTGATCCCTAGCCTTTAAGCCAATACCACATAGTTTTGGTTTCTTTTATGAAATAACCCATTTCCGGGTCAATTTTATTAAGTTATGATTCAGTAACAATCCGCAAATCCCAATGGCTTACAAATACACTGGTTCATTTCTCACTCATATTGCACATTATCAGCTTTGGGCTTCATATGTCTTAGTTTCATGTTTTCCCTCATTCTGAAACTTGAGTTTGAAAGAAGAAGACTTTTGAGAAAGCTCTTTTCATGGCAGAAGGAGAAAGCAAGGCCCCAGAAATATACAATGGCTAGTAAAAATCGTCTTGGAATGGACATGCGTCATTTCTGCCCACATATCATTAACTAAAGATAGTCAAATGGTCACGCCTGACAATGGAATCATGGATTTCTCCTCCCACAGGAAGACCCTGCAAGTTATATTGCCCAGAAAAAGCCAAAAGGAAGATTCTCATACTTTTGCAAAGAAGAGGACACAAATTTTTCAGATAAAAAATGCAACTCATTTTAATAGCCCCCTATAGGAAGGGGAGTGAAGGCCTGAGAACCAACAGACAATACCAGTCTTTGATCTGAAAAAATTTTTTTCAAAATTAAGTCTTACAATTACTGATTGTTTTGCAGAATGCTTCAGTGAAACTCCATGTGACTTTGTAATTGGATAACATTTGGGAAATCAATTTCTCAGTGAGTAGTTTAATGTGTAAGTTCATTTGAGTGAGGTCTTGGTCAAGTGGCAGTCAGTTGAATGAACTGGAAAAGATCACAGAACAGTGTTTGGCTCAAGCCAATTCATTTTATTTTACTGCTTCCATCTCTGGGTTCATAAATATTCATGACATTTGAACATGGAAGGGAAATAGATTCTGCAGAGCTAGTGTTACAAAGTAAGTCCTTGCCATATTTATTCACATATAAACAGACAAAAGATGTGATTGTGTTTAGATTCATGCCAGTTATTTCAGCAGGAAAAATAAGCAAAGTGTAAGATTACACTGCACTTAAGATTAAAAATAAGGGAAAAATGACATCTCTGTGGTGCCAAATTCAAGTTATTCTTATCCAAATTCCAAAATCACATTTGGGTTAAATTCATCCGTTGGGATTGCAGACTATATTTCATTGTGAGGTGCCCTTCAAGGGCCAAGGACAAGGAACTCAGTGTGCTCTATACTGTAGCTAGAACTGTTTATATGAAGAAAGGGCCTAGAATCTACAACTTGGGGAGTTATGCCACAGTCAGTGAGAAAGATCGGGAAGGCAATAGATTCCTGAAGAAGTGGGCCACAAAACACAGGAGATCTACTAAGAAGTCAGTGTTTGAAGATGCACTTTGGAAAGGTGCAATTTGGAAGCAACAGGTGGTGATGGCACTATATCTATTTTATAGGGTTAATTTATAGGGTTAATTCAGTGACATGGTTATGTAATTTACCTGATTGGAAATGACACATTGAGATGCTCAGTAAATCTAGACTTTCAGCCTCACAAATCATATCCAAGTGAAATGCTGTTTTCACAATGAGGCCCATTTCAGCATAGTAAAGGACATATATATTCTAATCAAATTTTAAGTGTTATTATTATATTATCATTACTTCTTGTGATTACGATAATAGACCCATTTCTGTATGACAGTTTCTGGGTTCAAAATAAATAATACTGTTAAAGGAAAAACAGCTGTGGCTATATAAACCCTGCAGGTGGTAAAATTCAGTATACTAATGTAAAAATGATATTTTGCTTCTTGTAAATAAGATCTATCAGTGAATATTTACTTTTGTTAATATTAGAATTGCAAAATAAGCTGTCCTTTTTGTAAAGAACTATCCTGGAAGGAATTACCAGGCATTTACATGCTGTATTTGCTAGTTAGCAGTGGTTAGGAAATCATTCTCCTTGGCAGAAAGGCCAGAGGAAAGAACACAAGACCAAGGTCAGTATGTTTGGCTTTCTTAACACACCTAAGTCTTCTCTCTCTTTCTCTCTTTCTCTCTCTCTCTCCTCTCTCCCCCCTTCCTCTTTCCCTCTCTACATATCCCCCCACTTCCCTCCCTCCCTCTCAAACAGTGAAAGAGAAAGAGACAATCTACAATGTATACATCATACATCAATGATCATCACATGAATGATTGCCTTCTCACACATAAAAGATTAAAAACAACACAATACAAAACAAAAATAAACCCACTGTTTGCACACATCTGGGAAAAGGAGGGATGTATTAGTCAGCCAACGGGGTGCTGATGCAAAATACCAGAAATATGTTGGCTTTTATAAAGGGTATTTATTTGGGGTAGAAGCTTACAGTTACCAGGCCATAAAGTGTAAGTTACTCCCCTCACCAAAATCTATTGCCACGTGTTGGAGCAAGATGGCTGCAAATGTCTGCCAGGGTTCAGGCTTCCTGGGTGCCTCTCTTCCTGAGGTTCATTTCTCTCTGGGCTCAGCTCTCTGTTTTCTCCTGAAGGTCAGCGGTAGACTATGAGGCTCTTTAATCTTTTCCTCGCTCCACAAGGCCAGGTGTAGACTATCAGGTTACCGGCTCACTCTTTCTCTCTGCTCCGGGCTCAGCCGCTCTGCTTCTCTGTGTGCTTACCTCCCAGGCTCCAGTTGATAACTCTAGCATCAAAACTACAACATCAAAACTCCAACTAACTCCTCTGCTTTGCCCTGTAGTTTTATCTGTGAGTCCCTGCCCACCAAGGGGAACTTGTCGGTAATGTAGCACATTCCAGGTTTAGAGAGTAGCATGGAAAACTATAAGATGCAGAAACCAAACATATTTTTGAGAAACAGTAGAGTGCAGTTTGATAGAAACATAAATTGAAGGAATAGAAGAAGAAAAAGTGTGAACCATTTGAAGAATTTGATTTGATGGGAATGGGGGTTTAAGAAAGATATTTATTTAGAAGAGTGGAGATCTGTACATGTTTATACATTTTGACTGAGGCTCTTACTTTCCTCTCTTACAGTACTCTTAAGCCTTAATATACACACAAATCATTGGAGGATCTGACTAAAATGCAAGCTCTGACTCTGGAAATCTATGTGGAGCAAACAGCACCCTTTGAACCTGCTTATTTGCTTCTAGTCTAGTTCCCACTAGACTAAAATCTATGTAAGCAGAGACTGTATCTGTCTTGTTCATGACTGTCTCCAGTGCCAAACACTGTGCTCAGTATATAATCGGTGCCCAATAAATATTCAAAGAATGAATGGAAAAATGAATATAAAGACCTGAAGGCATGGAAGTTTTAGATATAAGTAAGAGAGGGGATGATTAATAGAATATATGCCCTGGGAATAAGGAAGAAATGTAGGCCATTTTAAATCAGCAGAACTGAGTGGGAGAGAGTGTGGTCTACAGTGTGAACTGTGGTCTATGGTTGGTGGCAAGGCTCCAGGATGTGTAAGTTCATTGAGGTTGGTGGGCCACACTATGGGAGATGTTTGTGTTGGATGTGGTGGGAGGTGTGGGAGGTGGGCAACATGGGAATCCGAGTGGGTTCCGTATAATATTTTATGTAATCTAAGCACCTCTTAAAATATATGTATATATATATATAAAAAATAACATTTTTGTAAGCAAATACACATATATGCATATATATTTATATATCATTTTACAAATGTTTGTATGTATTGTGAGAATTTTGATTTTTACCCATAATAAAAAAAAAAAAAAAAAAGAATAGAGGTGGTTTAGGTTAGATTGGGCCAAGAAAATAGACACTTTTGTAGAAAAAAGAAAAAAATAGAAGGAAGCTATTTTGTAGAAAGAGTGGAAGAAAATTGGAATCACAAAGAATGATCTCTATCAGCATAGAAAAGAAGATTCAAGAACCTGACCTCCTAACCCTACCCCCACTGCAAAAAAGTCAAAATTGCTCAAAACTGTATAGCATGACAGTAAATAGAAAATTGGACCTGGACTCCAGGATGCTAATCTCAGCCTACTCAGTCACAAGTGTTGTGACTTCATATAAACTACCAAATTCCTCTGTGTGGGCTAATGACTCTTCACCTGTAAAAGAAGGTTGTAAATTTCCCAAAGGGTTGTTTTGCTTGATTTTATTTTGTTTTAAATACATATTCTCAAGCTTGCTCCAAATTTATGGAATGAACTGACAGTTTAAGTGGAAGCACTGAATATATCTACTTAAATAATTTATAGTCATCACGGCTAGTACTTTGAAGAGCAGAAACCCAAAGCTCTTATAACTGAATCTTTTAATTTTTTATTATACCTCATTGCCTTAGAAAGAGTGCTTATAATTTAGACAGTACTATTGTTAATACACTATTGATGGGGTTCTACAAATTGAGCATTGAAACTGAATTATAGTAGTCCAGGAAAGGAATAAGGAGAAGTGAGGGGGAAAAAACTTATTCCAAAATTGATGCCTTCTGTTTGGATTTTCTTAACATATGAATGTTGGTTTTTGTTGATTATTTTCAAAAAAGATATTTATAAACAATGTGATTAATTAAAAGGCATTTGATAGAGGAAATGGTGCCTTATCCAAACAAATAAATTGTCTTGTAAGAACAATATCTATATCTTTATTGCTTAAAACCAGCCTGATATTTGCACTCAAATTCTCATAAATTTAGATAAAATAACCTTTTTAATAGCTGCTTGGTTAGCTGAGGGTAGTAGCCGAGTGCTGGATCAACCCAGACTCTTATTTCTAAAGACATTTTGTTGTATTAATCTAAGAGTGCTTAAAATGAGCTTGGCTTTTGTGTTTTATCACTTTAAGATCCTTCTCATTTCCTTCTGAAAATATTTTTCATGTGATTGTTATAGATTTGTGGTTATCATGGAGTTAAAATTCAACATCCTAAATCTATAACAATCATATTTTATTTGATAGCAATATACACATGCACTGTTCTTATACCCCTCTATCCCCCACCTATTTCTGTACTTGTTACAAATTATATCTTTGAACATTGTATGACCAAACCCATACATTTATCATATTTTTATGCATTTGCATTTCAGCACCTGTAGGAAATAAGAAGCGGAGTTACATAACAAACGATGGAATACAACAGTACTGGTATTATTCATTTCCCATATTGTTGGCAATGCATTGGGACAAGTGCCAGCTAGTAAATTCTTTATGCTGCTTTGATCCAGTTTCTAGTGTCCTTTCCTTTCAGTCTGAGGAACTTCCTTTAAGCATTGCTTGTAGGACAGGTCTAGTGGTAATAAATACCCTCAGCTTTTGTATATCTGGCAATGTCTTAATCTCTCCCTCATTTTGGAAAGAAAGTCTTGCCAGATATAAAATAATTCCTGGTTGATAATTGTTTTCTTCCAGTCTCTCAGACTTCCACCTAATAGGTTGGCATTGACAAACATGCACCCCAGTGTGCACAGAGTGGCCTCTGCAAGCTGAGTGGGATGGGGAGTTTCTTCTCAAGTTTCTGAAGCTACATTTTCTTAATTCAGCATTTACCCAGTTAATGCAACCCTTATAAATGTTTTCCATAGTTTTGAGGAAGGTTACTGCCTTTAAGATTCCTCTGCAGCCTTTGCTGCAGTGGGGCTGGAACAATGGCCACCCTCAGATCAGGTCCCCAGGGATCTGAAGTAGCTGATCAGGCAGAGAGCTGGTATCAGACCACACGTCTCTGGAGTTTGGAGGACTAGTTCTCTGTATCCCATACTGAGAGCTGCAAAACTGCACCAGGAGGCCAGGCTGCAGTCCCTTCTGCTGCCCACCATGAGCTTAGGGGAAGAGGAATGGTAGCCATTGCAGAGAGGGTGAAGCTCAGAGGTTTTATCACATTTTTTCAGCCTCTTCTGTTTCAGTAAGGTTGATTCAGGTAGTTCCTGACAGTTCAGGAGTTGTTTTGGTGGAGGAACTGATTCCTGGATCTTTCAACTCTGCTTTTCCCCACTGAGAATAATTTCTTAAAATACAGGTGCTGTTATGTTGGGTTTGATGTGTTGTTTTTTTTTTTTTCCCTGACTGCTAAGAGAATTAATTTCATACTAAAATTTAAGATTCTGCTGCACTTGCAACATAAGAACATTGAATTAGGAAAATCCAATTAATTAAAACAGTAACCTTGCCAATGCAGTCATCAGTGTATATAACTTTTTCTTCCTCTGTTTTTGCCCTTTTTTACTTTATGTATAGTATTTGCTAGAATTTCCCTACATATTCTTCAATGGAAAAAACTGAATTGTAAATACTCCTATTTCTGATATTTTTCAGATTAATTTCTATCATATTGCCTCAGAGAATAATATTTGTTTTAGAAACTTGTTTCCAAAATATCACTTGTTCAGGGAGAGTTCTTTTTTAGATTGAATTTCACACACCAGATATTCAGAAAACAAATTAAAAATTAAAAATAAAAACCCAATCACTGCAAATATGACAAATATATATTTTTAAAATCACTGGATTAAATTGATGATGAATAATTTTAATGCTACTAACAAATTGTTCAATTTTAACCTTGCATTATCTACCCATTTCATCAAACCACATGATTCCAGTTATTTACACTGTTGAGTTTTTTCAAGCATAATTTTCCTTTGTCAAAGTTCTTGGTTAGACTATTTTCATATTTTACTTGACTATGTTGAGGGGTGTTTGGGGTTCAAAGTTATCCCAATGAGAATTACTTGACTCATTAGTGTAATAATTCATCTTGACAAAGCACCATAATATACATTTAATGTTTTAAATGGTATTTAGCATTTAATTAATATTTTCTGGTCAGTTCTCATTATACATTCTTTGCATGTAGTGGCTTTGATTGATCTTAAACAAGACCAGCTCTTAATGCATTGTCAATGATTTATGAATGTGAAGGAGATAGTAATTTGAGCAGTTTTTTTTTATTATTTACCAATATAATTGTTTAATTTTTCATCAGAGAATCTAGTCTCCTGTCTTCTAAAATATTCAAAAATCAAATGAACTTTATAAGTCCAAGTAATAGTGGGTAAATGGTTTTGACAGTGTCTGCAGATGATTCTTTTGAGGGCTTTGTGAAATCTGTGATAACAACCTGAATTCTGTATGAAGCCTTTCTTATCTTGTATTTATGGCTGTGTTCCTTCCATGACAGTAAAATTAATGGGTGCAGTCTGAATCTCTAAGAAATGAAAGTTGAGACTATAGCTAAATGAGGTTTCATGGTGTTAAGTGGAATAACATGAAAAAAATTAAGCATCTACAATGTACCTAAAAATTAAGGTTACCTTTCTGGTTATAGGTAATTATTTCTCCTTTAGAGGAACTGTTCATTTTTAAAGTAAATTATGGGGAAGCAGATGTGGCTCAGGTGACAGGACTCCTGCCTACTACATGGGAGCTCGCTGGTTTGGATCCCGCTGCCTCCTAAAGAAGACAGCAAGCAAGCGTGACGGGCAGGCATGGCAAGCTGATACAACAAGAGACATAAGAAGAAAAAACATGAGAGACACAACAAAGCCAGGAGTAGAGGTTCCCAGTGCCTCCTAAAGAAGACAGCAAACTGACACGATGGGCAGGAGTGGCCAACTGACGCAACAAGATGATACAACAAGAGATACGAGAAGGAAAAACATGAGAGACACAACAAAGCAGGGAGCAGAGGTGGCTCAAGCAATTAGGCACCTCCCTCCCAAATCAGAGTTCCTGGGTTTGGTTCCTGGTACTTCCTAAAGAAACAAGGAAGGGGGACAGACACAGCAAGTGAAAAACAACAAGGGGGTGGGGAGAAACAAATAAATAAATCTTTTTAAAAAATAAAGGAAATTATGTTTCTTTTCACAAACATTTTATGCTTCAGAAAAGGGGCTATCCTGAAAATTGTACATTTTAGATCTGAGAGTAATGTCTCATGCTGATATACATGTTTTCTCTTTTCCCATTGTTTTCTTGGAGAAAACTATTTTTTGAGAGAATTTAGGACTGCTGCTTGAAAATAAAACTGAGTTTTCATTAATAAAACCTGGAGTTGATCTAATAATCATTATTTGTTCTTAACTCAAGAAGTACTATAATTTCCAGTATGCTTTACTACAATGCTATGCAAAATTGTGGTTAGCACGTTTGTTACAGTTCAGGAACATGAGAAGTACAGAAATTGGGAGTAAAAAGTAAACACTGAAAAGCTTTTGTAGCACTTGGGAAGATTACTCTTGCCTGTTGATTCCAATAATAAAAAAAAATGAGGCTTATATTTTGAACTTTGTTTTATTTTCTTTTTGATTTCACAAAAGAATAGATTTCTGAAAAACTGGAAATTGAAAACAAAGAAAAACAAAACTACAAATTTTCTACAGTGGTGTGTAATTGAGTTAAAGTAAGTATAACAAGACTATCTTATGGTGAGGTTCACTCAAATAAAATAATAAATGTGTGAAAGAAAATAATAAATGATCAGGAAAGATTAATTGCTATTATTACTAGTGTTATTATTGCATAGAAAGGGTTGTAATTTTTCAAAACTTGAAACAGTGAAAAGCGGGAGGAGGAAAACTTTTCTGAGCTCAAGTTCATGGTACAGTACACATTTATAAGCCAGCTGTGAATGCTTTACATTTTCTAAATGAGATGAGAACTGAAACAAGCTCCTTGAGTCTGCATCAGTGTCTATTTCTCTTTACCCCCCTGCTTTATCTTTAGCACCATTCAGTGCATATGGTGGTACTTAGTGCATTTTTATTGAATATTTTCTGTTGCTTTACTAAAGAAAATAACATAAAATTGAAAAATTGAGGCCATCTTCTGATTTTTATATTAATTTGATCAATTAAAATTTTCATAAAAAATCTGTAGAAAGAATTCTCAACTCAATAGTGTGTGCAAATGCACAATCTTAAAAAAAAAAAAAAACCTAAATGAAGACATTCCTTGGTGCATCAAGTACTTTGAACAAAATGATTACAAAGGATATATGCAGACAAAGATAAAAGTGGTCTTGCTGCTTTTCTGAATGTCCTAGTTACCCTTTGATGAAAAAAAATGTGCTAATAGAAACAGAAACCACTGTAATCTTTTCAGTAAATGTTCTCTGCTAGAGGACTGAGAACTAATGTTCTAAGCATCCATGAAATGTAATTAACTGATTTTTCTCCAATGCATTTAGAATAGTTATGTAAACAGCTTGGGAGAATTTTGAAAAATAGTAACTATCATTTCTGTGTACTGTTGTTCATATGAGGAGCACTCCTGAAAACGAAATGAATAGGTTTCTACAGGAATTCTCCACTTTTTCTTTATTCAAATATCTGTTTTCTTTTAAGTAATTTAGGTTTAAAAAGAGAAGCCTCCTAAGACAACTAAGAACCAAAGACAAAATGATTGGTTGTTTAATCAGAAGAAAGGAACACAACATTTTGCTTGTAATTACTGTAATATCAAGCCACAAAGACAGAAATCGAAGCCAAATATTCAAGGAAAAGGAAAAGGTGGAGGGGTGTGTGTGTGGTTGTGTGTGCGTGTATATGTAGTGAGAAGATGAAAGACAATGCAGTATACTCAGAAGTGTCAAGTGAGGTTGCAAAGGAGAAATACAAATAGGAGAGAACAAAGCAAAAATGCTGGAATACAGTAGCAGCAGAAAGAAGCAATAGCCTCTATAGGATAATTAAGATTCCTCATTAACATTTATTGTAACTCTGTGTAAAAAATGAAAATATTGCAGCCTATGGGGGCAATTAGTGTAAGGACAAGTTGAGTTCTGCTCTCCTAGGCTCTCTAAAGGTATTATATTACTATGTAGTGTCACTTTAAAAGGAATACCAAACAGTGGCTTGTATCCACTTGAGATTTGCATATAATTTTGTACATGGTAAAATTACGCTCTTATGGCATGAATTCCTATAATGTGAACATTGATCCATATAGAAATGATCCCAAAACTAGCAGCAATGGAAGATTTATATTTAAATTTAAGTCCTAAGAAGAAGAATATAAGCAAAATAAGAGTACTAAAGGGAGAAATAAAGACATACAGACAATTTTTAAAAGAAATTCCAGGACAATAAGACTTAAAAAGAACAAGCTAATCATGCTTTTTACAAATTGGAATAACTGAATTGTATTTAACGTTGTTACATGATACATACGGCTAGGTCATAGCATATTGTACTTATTTATATTGGTGGAAAAGACAAGAAAGTATCCACAATTCATTAATGCATATATTCATTCAAAAGTATATTGAGCTTTTGTTACATTCCAATCACCAGCGTAGGCACTGAGTGTTGTTTAAGATAGAAAAAGCCCTTAACTTCATAGAAATATAATTGAGTGCATTGCAGATAATATAATAATAATAAAAACCATTTACAATAATTCAGAGTTATAAATACTAAAGAATAGAGATGCAGTATAAAAAGACAGAAAGTAATGCAAGCAGATTTAAATTGTTTGGTTAAAGGAAGCCTTCTTCAAGGAGGTAATGATGAAGCAGGGACTTGAATGAAATAGCTATAGAAACACCTTAGAAATATTTGAGGAATCTCTAAAGGAAGGGAAGGCCTGAGGTAAGATTTTCGAGGAAACTACAAGCGCAAAACCTTTAAGGAGGAAATAAGATGACAGCATTTGATGAATATTAAAAATGTCATAATGGCTGGACAGGGCTGAGCAAGGAAACACCTGGTAGGAGGTTATTAAAATAACATAGACTGGAGTCAGCTCTGTTAGGATCTCATAGGTATTGACAAGGATCTCCTTTATTTTTCTAAGCATGAAGTAGAGTTGCTAGAGGTTTGTGAGGGCAAATGCGACATGATCAGTACTGAGGATAGAGAGAAGGGCAAGAATGGAAGACCAAGAGAACAGGTAAGATACAGCATATACCCAACTAGGTGATGATGGTAACTTGGTTAAGGTTAGTTTAGGTGGAAGTGATTGGAGGTGACATGATCTACTTTTGGACTGGTTAAAAGGATAAAGAAAGGAATCAAGGATGACACAAATTCTCGGTTTGTAACAACTACATGTCTGACATTTGTTTCATTTACTGAGATGAGAGAGATTTGGGGCAAGTCAGGGATTTAGTCACTGGTTTTGGACATGGCAAGTTACATATGCCTAATAAGGAGAGAGAGAGTTGTATATGTGAGTTAATCTCAGAGGAGAAGTCTGGGTTTGGGATAGAAATTGGGAATCAACAGCATAGAGTTGATATTTAATGACACTGTACTGAGTGAGATCATTTAGAGTTGTAATATAAATAAGGAAGAGAAATGGGGCAAAGACATTAAACTCCAGTATATTTCAATATTTACAGGTCAGGGAAGAAAAGAAAAGGCAATAAAGACTGCTGAGATATGCCTAATGGAAGAGAAACAAACTTCAGAAGATGTGGCATTCTGGAAGCCAAATTTAGTGGTTGAAAAGGAAGGAAGGATCAACTCTGTATGCCAAATCCTATTGAGGAGATTTGGGTCCTGGTAATTGACCACTGGATTTTTCAAGTCAGAAATAATTTTTGTCTTGATAAGAACATTTTTGGGGTTAGGGTGGGGGTCAAAGCCTAAATAAAGAGGTTTGAGGACAAAATGCAATGGGAGGAAGTAGAGAATAGAAGTGCAGTGAAAAACTTTAGGCCAATAACTTAAAAGAGATGGTTTCAAGAGGGCTTCTTTCTAATGACAAAGGAATGGGATATGTCTATATTCTGACAGGAAACAATTGATAACACAGGAGAGGGGGAGGGAAAAATCAGTATATTGCCTATCTGGGAAGAAATCTTGATCACCATTGCGCGTTTTGACCTTGAACGATAATAGGGACAATTTATCAATTCCAAAGGCAGAAAAGCAGAGTATATAAGAACAGAGGGGCAGGAGTCTCTCGAGAGCATAGCAGTGCCTAATAGGGGAGGACAGGCCAGTATGTCAAGCCCTCAATGTTGTTTCAAGTAACTGTGAATCCTGTTCTTCAAAAAGTAGAGCTTGGTGATTGTCATGGGTCCTAAGGGGAGGAGGCAGGAGGATTTTGGAGCATTGGAATTGTTCTACATGATCTTGAAATGATGGATACAGGCCATGTTAAATTTTGACAAAATTTATAAAAGTGTATGCAGCACAATGTAAAACATAATGTAAATCATTGATCATGGTTAGTAGCAATGCTTCAATATTTGTACATCAACTGTAACAAATGTACTATCTACATGTAAAATGTTATTAATAGCCATTTTACATCAGCATATACCATGCAGAACTGTGTGGTCTACAATGTGAACTATGGTCCATGCTTAGTGGCAAAGCCCCAGGATGTGTATATCCATTGCAGGTGATATGCCACACTAATGAAAGATGTTTATGTGGGATGTTATGGGAGGTGTGGGAGGAGGGGAAAATGGGAATCCCTGTAATTTTTGTGTAACATTTATGTAATTTAAGCATCTTTTAAAAATATATATATAAAAAAAAAAACGAAAAAAAATGTTATTAATAGACAAAGTGGAAAAAGGGGAAATGGTGGGTATATGGGAATCTCCTATATTCTGTACATGATTTTTCTGTAACCTAAAGCTTCTTTGAAGATAAATGAAAAAAACAAGACATTGGGGGAATAAATGGAAGAAAATGTCACTGTTCATACAAGACAACAGATCTTACAGTGATGAAAGACATAATGTCAATTAAAAAAAAATTCTGTTATTATTTCAAATGCTTTTTAAATTTTTGTATTTTATTTGTCATTTTTTAAAACTATCATTATTTCATTTTCTTATTAATTTTATTTGGTTATTTTGTTGGCTTCATTTTTGAAGAAGTTTTGGATCAAATAAGGGTTACTACTCTGGTAGGGGAGGATTATTGCTGTGGGGTGTCAGTGATGGGGAAGGCATAGTAGGATGTTCACCTGGGGCATACCTATAAGCCATATGAGAGAGTTTAAGTGTTCATGGTGCATTGTCATGGTGGGTGGAGATTCACACAATACCTGAAAGAATATTGAATTCCCATCCAGGGGAGTTCTGCCACATTCTCTAATGGGACAGCAAGAATCCTTGAATACAGAGTCAGTGACTAGTGAAGGAGGATGGACCGTTGATGGGCCCTTGATATTGATGACTGTACTTATGAACCTTTTCTTTTGAAATTGAAGCTTAGCTTAGTAATTATAGGTTGCCTAAGAGTTATCTTCTGAAAGCCTCCTTGTTGCTCAGATGTGGCCTCTCTATAAGCCAAACTCAGCATATAAATTCATTACTTTCCCCCTGGCATGAGACATGACTCCCAGGGATGAGCCTCCCTGGCACCAAGGGATTACTACCAATCACCAACTAGCAATGCCACTGGAAAAAGACCTTGACCAAGGGGAAAAGGGTAAAGACAAATGAATTTATATGGCTAAGAGACTTCAAATTGAGTCAGGAGGTCATCCCAGAGGTTATACTTATGCATGTCTCAGCAGGATCCAATTGACTGCCACAGTAAATATTGTCTCAAATAGTGGGGCTACTGAGGGCTCTGGAGACATCCAGACACTATAGAAAGGGCTGACAGCTCAGAAGCTTGGTACCCTGCCAGTGGGCTCTACTTTGGAATTTATGCTCCCCAGTGTGACAGACTTAGACTCAGTCATGGTTTCCCTACACATGGCTCTTCTGTCCCTTCTATTTGAGCTTAAAGTTTGTGCTTGAGTTAATAGGTTTGTGTCTAAGAGACTTAAATCTTTGGGCTTTCCATGTGCTAGTCAGGCCCTGAATCTTAACAGAGTTGCAACATCTCTTTCCAGTTCATTAGGCTCACCCAGGATAACTAACAAGGAAGTGATGGACAATGACCATCCCAAGGGACAGAGATGGTCTACAACTGCAAGCAAGATAGTCCAATTCACTTCCCCCAAGGGATCTAAGACCCCTCTCAATTGGAGGAGGAGTGGACATCACTATCCCAACATCCTCAGGATTGGGGAATGAACAATGGACTAGAGTAGACTTACTCTTATTCTACTACAGACTTATTGTGATTCTAGCAATGGAAGATCTTTTATCATTGATCTGGAGGCAGTGGCCTCTGGAGGTTCTGAGGGGAGGGAGAGGGAAAAATAGGTGTAATATAGGGGCATTTTCAGGACATTGAAATTGTCCGGAATGACGTTGCAATGACAGATACAGGCCATTATATATCTTGTCATAACTTACAAAATTGTGCAGGAAAGAGTTTAAACTATAATGTAAACTATTATTCACACTTAGTGGCAATGCTCCAATATGTGTTTATCAATTGTAACAAATGTACCACCTAATGAAGGATGTTGTTAATATGGGAAAGTGTGTGTGTGGGGTAGGGAGTGGTGCATATGGGAATCCCCTACATTTTTTATGTAACATTTATGTAATCTAAGCATCTTTAAAAAAAAAAAAAAAAACAGATGGAAAGAGCCTTGTGTTTTTGTTTTATCATTAGACAATCAGCGATGGTGGAGAGTGAGGTTGATAGTTAAAAAAAGGATAGAAAATGTGACATTTTTCCTCTCTGAAAATGAGAGCAAACTATCTAGGGAACAGTATAAGAATGCTAGGCAATGTTGAGGGTCTAGCTGATATTTTCACTGAGAAACATGTGTTAAGCATTCATGGGAATGGCAACATATTTTGATGAGCCCACACTGTTGAATGAGATGCTTGTACTTCCAGATGCTTGATTTTAGCTTTATAACACTCATCATTAATATAGGTATAACATTCATTATTAATTCAAAAGGATTGTCTGATCCGGAGCAAACCATATGTCATCTCCATGCCTCATCTGCATAATTGGGATAATGGCATCTCTCTCACATAAGGTTATCCTGAGAATTAACTGATATAAAATATTCAGCATAATACTATTCATAGTAAGCATCCACCCATTGTAAGCCATTAATATTGGTACTGATATTGTTTCTGTTATGAAAGGACAATAACCAGACACCTTCTGGGGTTCAGGTACTTGGGCTTCAATAAGGACATAGTGGCTAGGAATGCAGGTGGTGTTAATGAACAGAAAACCTGCTAATGATGTCTCAACCAGATAGGGGTTTATTTTCTAAATAACATGATGGCAATCCCAGATTGGGGAAGCTGCTCAAGGATACCATAAGAAACCGTTGCTCCTTCTATCTTTTCCACTGCAATCTTAGTATATAGCAGTTGTCCTAAGGGTTGCAAGACAGTCACTACCTCATTAAGCTTTATATCAGAGTTCCAGGTAGGAAGATAAGGGAAATACAAAGTATGAATGGTTATAGTGTAGGCCATCTGAGAGAACATTTTTTAAAATTTGCTAAAGGAATAGCTTTTTTGAAAGCACTAAGCTGTTGACTTCTTTATCTTCACTGATTTTAGCTTCATTAGATTCAAGGCAGCTGGCAGAGGTGAATATTTTTTTAGTACAGATTGTATCATGAATAAAACTGGAGTTCTCTTTTTTTTAGGAAGAACTGTAGGATGTGTATTTCTTAGACAGCTAAATGTGCCTACCACAGAGGGTCAAGAAGAGTTCTTTTCCCTGAGAAGGCCTATTATTTAGTGAAGGAGAAAAACACATAAACCTACATTCCAAAACTTAAAGATGTGCATAGACAGACAGATTAAAAAAAAAAAAGAGTACTGTGTGTTGTATGGAAAATTGGAGGGCACACGTCCAACTAAAGATGGCAACAATTACCCAGCTCTGTTAGATTATTGCCATGCAGATATGTGGGCTCACTCTGCTTAATAATTCTTTAGCTTTATTTAACAGAAGCTCAAATCTGGATTTTATGCTAATTATTCCATTTGTATATATATATATATATAAAAACCAGGTTTATTTTTGTTTTTGTTTTTTGTTTTTAATGAGCATGCCATATGCAACCTTTCTACAGCTGTGTCATAGCAGCCCTGGTGAAGTAAGACAGTTTAAATATGACATAATAGACTGGCTCAAATAACAAGCTTTTATTGTCTCAAATTTTCGGAGGCTAGAAGTTTAAAAACAAGACCTAGGCAAGGCCATGCTTTTTCCCTGAAGTGTTCTTCCAGCAATACTCTGTTACCTGGCAATCTCTCTCCCCTTGTGTATGATTTTCTGGTTTTCTGTGACTCCAGCTTCTCCTTATGTCTTTCTCTTTATAAGGCCTCCAGTAATATAGATTAAGGCTCACCCCGATACAATTTGGCAATACCTGAATATGATCTCAGAAAATCCTATTCACAAGTGAGTCTACACCTTAACAGATAATACATCTTTAAAGGATCCTATTTACAAATGGGTTCATACCCATTGGATAACTGATTGAGTTGAAGAATATGTCTTTTGTTGGGCTACATAATTCAATCAACCACAGGTCTGGACTCAACACTCAGTTCACCTCAGATGAGTACATTTTGTTTTCTTGAATTATGATAACGGCTCCAGAGGGGTACTGGCAGAATGCCTCATGGACAAAGGAACTCATAGAGAAGGACTTTGGTTTACTTTAGCATCGCTCTAAAATACAGGGCATCTTAGAATCATAAATCTTTACAGATCTGAGTGATCATCTAATTTAACCCCTATATTTTATATATGAAGAAATTGAGGCCCAGTTAATGGTCACATTTACAGAATAAAGTTCTAGAAACCAGGTGTCTTGGTTCCTAGACCAGGACCCTTTGTACCACAGTAGGCATCTTCATACAAGTCTGACAGAGGAATAGGTTGAAACTGACAAGGCAATGGACCTAGTCCTCTGGGCTTATGATGCAGAAATAATAGATAATGTTTTAAACACTCCTGTCAACTCACCACCATGATAATTCTAGGGAAGAAGAGTTTCGAGAGATTGTGAAAATAACTCAGTGAAGGCTATTTCACAGGCTTTGAGTCAATAATTAATTCTGCCAACAGGTAGTCAAGTTATTTTTCTCTGAAGGTCATGCAATTACTCAATATTTATTAAGATTTTATGAGAAAGAAACAATTGGCCCCCAATAAAGCTCATATCAAATAATTTTTTAATGTAGCTGAGCTGTTGGTTTGGGTCATTTTATAGCCCTATCTCTAGAAAGACCTATATTTGAATATCCAAATAAATCAATATTAGAGGTCTTCTAGACATGGAGAAGTGTTTTTTAATGTACAACCTTAATTTTCCAAAGATCTACTATAAACACAGGATAAATTATATGTATTTTATCTGATTTACTCAGGCAGGGAAGTCTGCAATAGATTTTAGAAATCTTTTTTTCATCAAAGTGGCTTAAATTAAGAAAATAATTAAGTGCTTTAGGGAACTGATAATAAGAAATAAGGAATTGACTATAGGAGATACTTTGATTATAATAAATATTATGAATTTGTCCATTAAGATTAACTTATTCTGAATATATAAGAATATATATTCTTAGTTAATATTATTAGGAGCTTTATCAGATTCATTCAACACATTAGGCCTCATTAATGAGAAATTTAGCTCCATTTTTTTCTTTGAGATCCTGTCTTCGTTTAGAAATTTGATATATTTTTCATCATGGATTTTTTCATTAATTTTGATTTTTAAAAATTATTGTATTAAAATACTATTTATTTTAATTATTTTTTGTACACTTTTAATTTTTTTTTAATCAGAGAAGTTGTAGGTTTAGAGAAAAAAATCATGCAGCCAATGTACCCCTCCCACACAGTTTTCCCTGTTATTAACACTTTGCATGAGTGTGGTACCTTTGTTACGACTGACAAGCAACATTATTATATTTACACTATAGTTAACATGAGGGTTCACTGTATTGTACAGTCCAATGTTGTTAATTTTTGAAAAATTTTATTCTAAAAACATACATACAACCTAAAACTTCCCCTCTTAACAACATTCAAATACATAGAGGTTTTAATTACATTTACACTGTTGTGCTACCACAATCGCCATCCATTACCAAAATTTTCTGTCACTCCAAACAAAAATTCTGTACACAATAAACATTAACTCTCTATTCCACACCCATACTCTGGTCCCTGACAAACTGTATTTTAATTTTTCGCTCCGTGGATTTTCTTATTCTATTTATTTAATATTAGTGAGAAAACACAATATTTGTCCTTGTGTGTCTGGTTTATTTTACTCAAAATGATGTCTTCAAGGTTCATCCTTGCTGTCATATGTAACAGAACTTCCTTCCTTTTATCATTGAATAATATTCCATTGTATGGATATTCCACATTTTGTTTATCCACTTATATGCTCTCCACTCTTTTAGCATAACGGGATTTGGGTTGTGCCCATCTTTGGCAATTGTGAATAATACCACTAAGAACATTGGTGTGGAAATCCATCCAGTCTCTGCTTTCCATTCTTTTGGGTATATATCTAGAAGTGGGATTGACAGATCATATGGTAATTCTTTACTAATTTTATGAGGAACTGACAAACTGTTTTCCATATGACTGTACATTTTACATCGCAACTGACAATGAACAAATGTTCCTATTTTTCCATATTCTCTCAATCCTCTCAAGCACTTGTATTCTCTCTTTTGTTATTGCTGTTGTTATAGTAGTAGCCATTCTTGTATTTGTGGAATGGTATCTCATTGTGTTTTGATTTGCATTTCCTCAATGGTATCGAGTATCTTTTCCTATGAATTTTGGAGAAATGTCTACTCAAGTTTTTTGCCTATTTTTAAATTAGGGTGTTTGTCTTTTATTGCTGAGTTGTCGGATTTCTTTATATATTATGGATATTAAAAAATTATCAGTCTGAGTGGTGGTGTTCCTGGGTTTGGTGGTGCAGCACTGGGGGGTGGGTGGATTAGGAAGGGCTGGTTCAAATCCCCAGGGCATGTAACTGTGAATCTTGACATTCCATGGGTTGGGAGAGGGGGGTATCACGGGCCCTGGGGGGCTGGGGAGAAGGGAACAGTCAAGATCTAATGGGTTGTTTGGTGGTCATGGGGAAGGTTTTTCATTACCTTACAGTAATGGACACAGGACATGGTAAATATCAGTCTGAAGACCTCCTTTTCCCATTGCTTTTAGGGCAGGTCTCTTGGCGATGCTCTCCCTCAACTTGGTTTATCTGGAAATGTCTTAATATTTCCTTCAATTTTGAAAGACTGTCTCACTAGATATAAAATTCTTATTTGACAATTGCTTTCTTTCAGACTTTATTTCATCCCACTACCTTCTTGACTCCATGTTTTCTGATGAGAAATCAGCATTTAATCTTATTGGAACTCCCTTGTGTATAACATGTTGTTTTTCTCTTTCAGGTTTCATAACTCTCCTTGTCCTTGTCATTTAACAATTTGAATACTATAGGACTTGTCCTGGTTCTCTTTGAATTTATTCAATCTGGTGCCCTCTGAGCTTCTTAGATGTGCATATTCATGTTTTTTGCTAAGTTTGGTAATTCCTCTGTCATTATTTGTTTGACTATTCCTTCTACCACTTCGTATTGTCTCTTTCTGGGACTACCATAACATGAATATTGATGTTCTTGATGGTGTCCCATAGCTATCTTAGGCTATTTTCACTTTCAATATTTATTTTTTCTTTCTGCTCCTCAGCCTGACTCATTTCAAGAGTCTTGTCTTCAAGTTCACTGATTATTTCTCCTGCCAGCTCCAATCTGCTCTTGAAACCCTCCTGGGCATTTTTTTTTTTCATTTCATTTATTGCAGTTTTCATCTCTAGTATTTCTCTTTGGTTCCTTTTTAAAATTTCTATATCTTCAGTAAGATTCTGATATTATTCATTCATTTTTTCCTAATATCCTTTAGTTCTTTCTCC
The DNA here is from genome assembly GCA_026826555.1 of Tolypeutes matacus. Lineage (NCBI taxonomy): Eukaryota > Metazoa > Chordata > Mammalia > Cingulata > Chlamyphoridae > Tolypeutes > Tolypeutes matacus. Next base: position 3,293,524 of record JAKSZT010052319.1, on the reverse strand, counting down.
ATGTTTTATCTCCTTGAACATGTTCAGTATCATTTTTTTTAAGTTTCTTTTTCCATTATCTCCAAAATCTCTTCTTCTTAACTGATGGTTTCTGGATTTTTATATTGTTTCTTTGGATGGACCATCATTTCCTACTTGTTTGTCTTATAATCTTTTGTTGCACACTATACATTTTAATATTTTAAAGTGTTTACTCCAGGGTTTAGTTCTTGACCTGTCTGTTATTTAAATTAGTGCCCAGCTTATGATATGTTAGAAAGTTCCATGAGAGTAGGAGCTAACAAAAGCAAACAAATGAAAAACAAAAACAAATGCAAAAAACATCTGTCACATCTTTGCAAATTAGTTCTGCAGTGGCTAGTACTCTCTTTCAGAGTGTTGCCCTCCTATCAAGAAGAGCAGCCTGGGTCTCTCAGTCTTTTCTGAGCCTCTGTCTTATCCTGGATTGTGCTTGTTCATGGCCTCAGGAACTCCCCGTTTACAGGAATTTGAATGCACTGTCTCTCCCTTCTGGGTGCTATATTGTATAACTTATAGCAGGTATTTCTTTTCCCCAGGCCACTTTGACATAATTGTTTCTCACAACGTTTTAGTTGTCAGCAAGCTGCTTCATACTCCAGGCAATATCTGAGAGGTTGAGCTAGAGATGAGTTTCCTATTTCAGTCTTTCACGCTGCCACATGATAGATTGGCATCATCATAAAGGTACCACAGTATGTGCGTAGGGGTTACTCTACTCCTTCTAGAACCAGACCAGGAGCACACAATGGTAGCACAGGCTGGCTCTACACTGTGCTTAGAAGGGGTGGGGTAGGGGAAAGGGCCACCAAGGGCACTAAGAGTTTCTCTTACCATTTTTAAAGCTGTTTTCTTGATTTGGCACCCAGTTAATCAACAATTCGCTTTCTGGAATTTTGGAAAAGGTGACTCTGCCAGCTTTTGCTAGTTGCTCTCAGATTCTATGGAGGAATGTCATCTTGGAATGTCTTGCACAGCCATGTTGGCTGACCAGAACTTCTGTGCCTTTTTTAACGCTGTGAGTTTTATCCTTAAACATGTTCAAGATGTTTCTGAAATCAAAATGTTGGAGGATGCCAGGCTATTAGTTAAATAGATACTCATCTTTTAAAGCTGGGTAATTCTTCCTCATCTCTTAATTCCTAACTCAGTGGGAGTCTATTCTCTGCATTTTTCAATTTGGTATTTTACTGAGCTCTGCTCTTCTCAATCTTGATCATTATAGGTACTTAGATTGGCATAATTTGAAAGTCCATTTGACTTTTCCCTTATAACTCTCCCAATTTGTGCTAGCTAGCCAGAGCTCCACCTAAACTATCCCAGTCATTTGTATATCTTGCTGATCTAGCTGCTTGTTTTTTATTTTATTTTATTTTATTTAACTCTCTAGGGAAGAAGATTCCATAAGCTCCCTTGGTAACCAATTCTAGTGTTTAATGGAACATGTCCATTCATCTATAATATTTGTAATTATACAGCACATTTCTTCTGAGTAGCTCTTGGCACTTTAAAATAGTATTTCAATCCCCAAGACATTCCTAGAAGTAGGTGGCAAGCCTCATTATGCTCCTAGAGGGCATAAACAATGACTTTGTACACGTTATATTTAGTGCTCAGGACATTGTGGAGGCTTTAAAAATGTTTAATAATCAGAATAGTAATTTTACAGATGGATAGATTGAGAGAAAGTGGATTTAAGTCCTCTCCCAGCAGCCAAAATCAGGAAAAATTGAGACTTTCTGAGTTATACTTGCTGGGGCCTGCAAGGCTCTTCCATAAGCCTCTGCTCCCTTTTTTGATGTTTTTGTTAGAAATTGGATATGTTTTGTGACTCTAAAAAAGGCAACTTGTCCTTTCTAAGCATCTTCTTTACAAGTCTAGTATTATGTAGTTAGTTATTTTTAGTATAAACTTATTGGAGACCAAGAAACTGTGAAAAAGGTAAGCTTCATCATTAGATCTTCCCATTTTGGTGTCCCTTTTCTCAAGGGACCTACTGGCTAATTATGGCTCCCCTTATTAATGGGGAAGCCCATCATATATTACATATTATAATTGGGTAAGACCTCTCTGAACATTAAGTTCTGAAACTTTTGAGTTTTGCCAATTTATACATTGCTGACCTGTCATAGCCCATGAGGGTCCTGCTAAGTCTCTACAATGCTATTAGATAAATACATTTGGAATTCACAATATGGCCTAGATCATAAGATACATTTGTGTTTTAGAAGGGACCTTTGCAAGCATGGTGATTTAACCTAAAGGGTAAGAGGTAAATTTCAGGAACAATGACATGGGTCAGTGGGAAGAGCTTTGGGGCAGTTACTTTCCTTAGGGACCCTTGAATTATCTTGTGTAAATGGCTATCTACTCAGCCTTTGAGTAGGTATAGTGTCTTAGTTTGCCGGTGCTTCTATGATAAATACCACCAACTGGTGGCTTACACAATAGGGATTTATTGACTCACAGTTTTGGAGGCTAGAAGTCCAAAATCACAGTAACAGCACACCATGCCTTTTCTGAAATCTGTAGTGTTCTGATGGTGGTTTGTGTGCAATCAAACTCTGCCTCTGTCACATGGCAATATGCTTCTTTCTGTTTTCTCCTATAACTTCTACTTCTGTGCCCAAATTTCATTTGTTTATAAGGAATCCAGTCAAATTGGATTAAGGCTCACCTTGATTTAGTTTGACCTCATTTTAATAGGATCTTCAAAGATTCTATTCACAAATGATACCCCTGCCCCCCCCAACAGGACTGGGGATTAGAACTTGAACATGATTTGTGGGGACATGGTTCAATCTACCACAAATAGCCCAGGACAGATGTAATCATTTAATTAGAAGACTTTGAGTTTTCTTTAAAGATTATATTTTACTACATTACCAAGTTCAGAAACCTGGAAACCTTGTCTTTCTCAAAAGGATCAGGTGGTCTAAAGTACATATTTTATAGGTCTTAAATGTAGGATTTAAATTGGTAATGAAGCTTATTGACTAATTTTCTTATTTTAGGATATTGCTTTTTTAAATTTTACTTTAATAGATTTTATTGTTTAGAACAGTTTTTGGTTTAAACACAATTTATGCAGATGGTACACATGGGATCCCTTTACCACCACCACCCCCACGCTTCTCCCATTATTAATATCTTGCATTGGTGGGGTACATTTATGACAATTGATAAAACAATATTGTTATATTATTATAGAAGTTTATCATTTAGATTATTGTTCATACTTTCTGTTCTTCAGGTCTATGGGTTTTCTCAAATGCATAGTCATATATTCACCGTTATAGTATCATACAGAATAGTTTCATTACCCTAAAAATGTCCTGTGCTCCACCTATTCATCTCTCCCTCACTCCCCTGAACTCCTGGAAACCACTTATCTTTTAAGTCTCTCCATAGTTTTGCCTTTTCCAGAATGTCATATAGTTGGAATGATATTTTGTTTCAAAGCAACTGTTCTAAGGAGATTTTGAAAGTTGGTCTGAATCTGAGGTGCTCATATTAAACTTGATCTTTTTTTGAAATGCAGAAATATTTATTTTGGTTTTCTTAATAGTTTTTGGAAAATGTGTTTTGGTTTCTAAAACAGAAATCACCAACAATTTAAGGAAACACTTAAAACCCAATGTGACAAATTACTGACTTTTGTGCAACTAAGAATACAAATGTAAAGTTAGGCTACGAAATTGCCTTATTACAATGACAATTTCTTAGTACAAATCCGCTGTGTTTGTATAATACATGCTTTCTCCCATATACAAAAACAATTGTAAATGCATAAGTGACAACTTAATTCAGTCAAATGTGGCATGGACTTGCAGTAAAGTAAAATGCTGAAAACTTCCCAAATTAAATTTTTAAAAATTCCTTGAGAAGTTAATCCCAGAAACTTATTTTTCCAGATATCTTACATCCTAGAATTTTGTCTTGTCAAATGCATTCAGTAGAATCAGGTAATATTCTGATATAATATTTGCTTTTTTCTGCCATTATCACCAAGTATGCAAATATACACACACCCATTAAGTTTTTAAATGTGTTTTACCTTTAACTTTATTTTGGGAAAAAAAGTGAGTTGATCAAAACAATGTCTTTTGATATAAAAACCACATTAAAAATCCATTGGTCGTTACAGGCTAAATCTATCTGGCCTGTGGGTGAGTGAATGTCTTTACACTAAACAGCAAGAGAGAGAGAGAGAGTATGAGAGAGAGACTGAGTTTGAGTGCTTATACCAACAGGCTGAGTTTTGAGAGAGTCATCAACAGGTATGTAAAATGATAAAAGGAACTACTTTCATCCCCTCTCCAGGAGCATGTGGTATAAGGCTCTTAAGCATCCTTTTTGAAGGATATGCTGTTACTGAATGGAAACTATGATTTCACTCAGACCTGAAGCCTCATACATACTACGAAGTATCAGAGATTCATATAGAGAAACATGAGAAAGAAGAATTCCATAGAGATACTATTGAGAAAACATTCATGATCTTCACCCAACCAACAGAAGTGTGAAGTGGATTATGTTTGGGAGAGTTTACTCTAGTGCCTGTCTCAGTAAGAGTCTGCTGATGGTGAGAACACTATCAAATGTCAGGAATCATGCTGAAGGACAATCAGAGAAAGCAACAGTGCAGTGGATTATTGTTTAAAGCAACCAGAATTAATTACTTATAAATAACCAGTTGTAATTACCGGTATGTCTCGAGTCCACATTTTAAGCTGTGCTAACATGAATATTTTAGTAATATAAGGGAAAAGGCAAAATAGCCTTTACTATCATGTCATTGAGCAACAGCGCTAAACCTGATATAGATAAAGTGTGTCATCCAAGCTATTCATCTATAATCGCTAGATGTCAGGGGCATAAACATAGTGGGTAACATATCTAAATTCTTTTTGTGGCTAATTCTTCAGTTTTTTTCCAACTTTCTCCTAGTTGGATCACTGATTATACACTCCACATAAAACATTGTATATGTTAGTGAAATAACATTTAAAATACAAAATAGAGTCACTATAGCCTTCAGAAATAAAATGTATCCTATTTTCCTAACTATATTTCTGCCTCGAAATAAATTGAAATGGTAGTAGCAGAACTTGCATGGATATTATTCAAATAATGGGATGCAGGTGTAAATGGAAGCATTCCATATGATTGACAATCTTGGCACCATGAAGAGAAGGGTGAGCTGTCAGCTATGACACTAATGAACTATTTGGTTAAGTAAATAAAGTCTTTGTGTGCAATACAAAGCATGTTGTTTTGGAAAGTACAATAATTATTACATGCTGCCAATAATATTGGGGAATATTTATACACATTGCCTAAGGCACATCAGATAAATAATGAACTCAGAGAAATAAAATTCAAGTATCAGACAAGGACTTTCATCACAAATCCAAGTTCTATTTATTTCAAGCTTATGATCTTAGCTAAGTAATTTAACCCATTGAAACTTCAGTTTATTATCTGAAAAATGGGAATTTTTTTTTTCCTTACAGAATTGTAAGGATGATTCAGATAGTGTTAAAAAGATACGTAGACTTGGGTCTGTAGCATAATATGTGTTCAATAAATGTTGCTTATGTATTATAGCAGTTTGATACTATTCCAAAAAAGATATTGATTATGTGTATAAATTGGTCTGTTCCTCTGGGCATGATTCCCTTATATTGTATTAGATTCAAAGGTTTTATGTTTACTTGATTAAATCACAATTCAGACTTTGATTGGACTACGTCAGTAGTGGGTGACTCAGGGTTGAGTCCCTGCCCCCTTGGTGGACTGATAGATATACACAGAAGGAGATACAGAAGAGGAGAGAACTTGGTCATTTCGGTCCTGCCATGTGACGGAAAGGAAAAGGCTCAAAGAGCTAAAGCCCTGGGAAGAGAGACAAGCCCTGTGCCGGCCTACAGCTGAGATCAGAAGCTGGGCCATTGGAGCCTTAAGAGGAAGAAGGAAGGAGAGATCAGGCAGAGGTCACTTATCATCTTGCTTTAACATGTGGCAACAGACTTTTGTGAGGAAGTAACCTTGAGTTAGACTCTTTAGGGCCTGGTAACTGTAAGCTTCCACCACAAATAAATACCCCTTATAAAGCCAACAAATTTCTGGTACTTTGCATCATCACTCCTTTGCCTGACTAATATATGCATTAATAAAACTTTTGAAAAATGCCTAAAATACTATTTGGTGAAAAATTTGTCCTAAAATGTAAACACTGTGCAGTAGTACTAAGATTTCCTAAGAAAAAAATTCTTTGTGATGAATGAGAGTTTGTATATTTTTAATTGATTCTATATAATATGTATAATGATAATACTAATAGTGGTAGTAGGCATTGCAGATAATTCCAATGGCTCCAAATTCCCATTAAATAACCTACAAATATTGAATCTTGGAGAATTTGTGAGAGGTCTGAATAATGGCCTATTAACTATGATGATAAAGATAATTATAAAATAAATTATGTCTTTCATGTAAGTATTGTTTCCTATTTTTGAAAGTCATTTATGTGCCCTAAATTTATTATTCTTTAATATATATGTGTTAGAGTATCTTAAAGGCAAGATTTTGTAGAAGGTGGTTAATTTAACCAAGGGGACAAATATGATAGCAAAGACAGAGACTTAGTGGTAATTGTTATATTTGTTGTGTGTTTGTAAAAAGCTTATTGAACTTATTGATCTTATGAATACTATGATTTTTTAAAAATCCACTAGCTAACAACTAACTTGATAATTCAACATGAATTGGGTGACTTCTTTGTTTGGGTGTTATGACCTGGTAAGTGAGGAAAGTGGTGGAGTGTAAGTTAAACTGTACAGAAATACAAAACATCACAATAGAAGCACAAAAAGGGGATTTTCATTTCTCTATGGAAAGTACCCCTCTGATACAATTTGAAGTCCCTGCATAATGTTACTAAGTTCTGGTTTTAGTCCACTATCTCTTCATTCTGCCTTAAGAAGCTAATAATATTTTTTTCTTACCATTGTGTTTGTTTAAATTTAAATTTTCAGTCTCTATCTTAGTTCACCCCGCAGAGAATCTCTGGAATCTTTGGTTTCTGAATCATGCTTTTCCCTGAGCCTCTCTGACCACCACTCTGGTAATGCCTTTTTGGCATTCAGGACTCCTCCACTGCAGAACCTGTAGCTCATGGAATAGGCCTCCAATGACACATCTAGGTCAGGTTTCTCTCCTACATAGTAAACTTCTTGTAAGTTAAGGCCATGTATTAGTCATCTCCACATTCAAGGGTCTGTCACTGTGAGAAACAATTCACATTTACTGGTGTTAGCAGACATCAAAGTTATCATTAGCAAACACAAGTCTTCACAGAGCCATACATGCATCTAATATATTTGTTTCCATGGATAAAATAAATTATTTTCATTAAATCTGCCTTCTAAATTCTGGTTCTACATGTTTTTCTATTATTTCATTGTGTTTGTTGAATGAACTAGTATATAAATTTTGCACATTGATACTTAAAATGGAGTTTGTTAGAACCCATTTCAAAGAGCAAAACAAGCAAACAAACAAAGAGCGTACCTATATGAAAGCTTTATGTATATATAAATGGAAGGAGTTTGTTAACTGGCTTTCATGCAGAAAAAGTCAGAAGCTGGCTATTAGGGCTTTGCTCTCCTGTGTCAATGCCCATTGACTTTTCTGGTGCAATTCTCCCTAGTTTCTTTGCTTAATTCTGTTTTTCTAGTGGTAATTGTTGTTTTTGTTGTGTGTTTGTGTTTTCTGTGTGTCTGGTTCTTGGGTTTCTATCCATGTGAACATTGTCATGGGGAAGTCACTGTTTTATATATAGCTTTCCAATTATTCCCACTGTTCTAGACCTATGTCTTCCTATCAATTTTTATTGCACATGGTATTTCAGGGTATCAAGCATCCCTAGGGTTTTCTAGAGCTCATAAGCTCCCTCATTTGCTTTAAGTCCCTTTGATATTTAACTTTTATTAACTGGCTGCATTAGTTATCAGTAGTTTACTATCTTTCTGTCTTCAGTTAATTTTTTCAAATCTCTTGGGCATGGGCCCTTCCCTTCCACAGCTTTTGGTTCTCTGTACTCTGATGGTTTTATAGTTTTTATTAGTAGTAGTTTCAATTTATTATCAACTTAATGGGTCTTGGGAGTAAGATAAAACAAATGTCTATTTTGGTCAATCTACATATTATGCCAGAACCACCCACTTGCCCTGCTCTTATTACAAATATTGTTTAAACATTTGCTCAACTTTTGGAACATGTAGGTAGTTTTTTTTTTTGTTGTTGTTGTTGTTGTTTTTTAATACTCTAGCACATACAAGATTTAGCATAATATAATGACTTTATTATATACTCTGATCATAACTGAGTATCTTAACTTATTTAGAACTTCTTTCAGAACATTTTTGTCACTGATACTTAGATATCAACCATCTTCATACTCAGGAGAAATAGAGATACTTTGCATGGATAGAGTACAAGTGAGATTATTTTACTTTTTCTATCTTCAATATTAACTATATAGTTCCCAAATCTCTGTGCTTCTTGTTCTTGCTTCAGGTTTCTTTTGTTATTTTCCTACCCACACAAATTCTTCAAAGACTTATTACAAAAGTGTAAAAGTAAAACATAACTTGTCCACGCATTACTTGTTTTAAGAATTTCAGTTGATTTGGAAAGAATGAGCTGATATCAAGATTGGGGCCATCCTGTGGTTGTAAAGAAAAATTTATCCTTTTACTCTACAAAGGTTGCTCCAACACTATGTTTGTTTCTTAATTTACCCCCAAAGGCACAGTCTACTTCACAGGGAAGGAGATCGTTTTACATTTCTTGTAGCTAGAAATTGCATTCTCTCATGTGTCCGATGTAGAAATCTAAGCTTCCTTTGCTTTAGCTCAGGTTTATTCTGGTGGAATTCCATGCCATTTGTCTTATGATGGCCAGGAAGTTTATGATTGGTCCTCCTTTAGCCCAGCAACTAGTGCAAAGAAAGGATATTTAGCTTTGACCGCACTTCTGATAGAAGTGACAAAATACTTACTCTCACTGTTTATCGGTTTATCTTATCACCTCAGAATCTCCTTTCCTTTTGAAACTGTGGCTTTCTGAAGAAGATTCATATCTCTTCAAAACTATAAGCCCAGGACAATTACATGATCATTATGCATTTGCTCACATCATCCTGTGTAACAGAAGATATACTCATCCTGCCCGTGCCACCTTATCTTTCAATATCCAGTGACAATGTGATCTTCATGAGCCACCCTCTAGACAAGCCAGTCAGAAATCACTGCTGGCTTACAGCTGTCATGGGAATTTTGGGTAGAGCTTACAATTTTGTATTATAACCAATTGGGAATATATATTTGATCTCTTCCACTGCATGACAAGTCCCTCGAATATCAAGACCTGTCTGATTATTTTTATACTGATAGTGGTAATAACAATAACACCAACAATTACAGCACAAACACACAACCGTTTCTCTGTGCAGACACCTTGCTAAGGGCCCAGTATGCAATATCTCATTTGACCCTGTGAGTTAGGATTCAACATTAACCTCCTTTCAGATGAGAAACCTGGGGCCAAGAGAGGTTATATAAATTGATGAGTTCTTCAATAACTAGGTTTTAGAGATATTTTCAAACACAGATCTAACTTAATTCAACCAGCATGTGTCCCTCCTCAATATACAGGCAAATATAGGATTTGAACTTACTAGATAATTAATAAAAATGCTTTGAATGGAACTGTGGGTGAATTAGTGGCTTTCATGAACATTTAAAAATCAATTCTATTAGTTGGCACTTAGTCCGGATGCATTGCTAGTTGGCAATGCATCTGGACAAGTGCCAGCTAGTAAATTCATTTTTTCCAGAATGCCAAGCAAAGGAGATTTTTCTTAGTTTCTGTGTTATTTCCTCCTTGCAATGACCCAGGGTACATGTCAACACCACAAAACATTCATCATGTAACCCCCTCGAATGTTCTTGCCATTTCTTTATTTATCATATTTAAATGCTAAGACAGAGATGATATATTTTAAAACCTAAATCCCTGCTGACAGCACTGCTATAAACAGAATTTGAAAGAGGTAGATGTCTGCCTGCAGAAATAGACACTGTATTAGTTAGGATTTAGAATTGCCGCCTAAAGGACCAACCTAAAATAAAATTCACTTTAACAAGTTAGAAGTTCATTTTGCACTCACTTAAAAGCTGAGCTAGTGTGATGGTTCTGCTCTATGGATCAAAGGTCTAGACTTCTAACTTTTTTGCTCTGCCATTTCTAAGTGGTTTTTGCAAAGCTCAAGCTGGTTCACAACTATTTCTTCTCAACAGAAAAGAGCTGGGTCACCTACTCTCCCCTTATGGGCACAATCTGGAATGTTCACATGCCACTTTAGCTCACATCCCATTGCTCAGATTTTTGTCATATGACTACACCTTGCCACAAGGGATGCTAGGAAATGTAGTCTTTATTCTAGGTGACCATATGCTCGGCTAAACATTCTATTACTAAGAAAGGAGGGAGCGCTGTATATTGGAGGTTAAGTGGCATTCTCTCCTACAGACCTCATGATCATATTATACTTGCTTTTATATGCTGAAGAAACGTGCTAGAATTGCTATGACTTGTTTTTTCCTTTAATACATGGAAATGTTGACAAACTTCAAATGAAAAACATAAAATAAAATTGAACAAAAAATCAATTGGAAAAGGTATATTGTTCATTCCTAAATACATCTTAGTTATTTCTAAATTGAGCTTGTAATCGGTGTCTAATCCTGGATCACAAAGAAGTGATGGCATGTTATCCTTAGAAATATTTCTAAAGCAGCAAATCCTAGCTCCAACTGCTCTTTCTTTGATTGTCCATTTTACTGTATATGCATAAACCTTAACCATATTAGTAGATATTAAAAATACCAAAAATATAGAAAAGTGCATGGAGTATTTTGTGCTTGGGGTGAAATTTTGTCAGCACTGTAAAATGCACTGTATGAATACAATAACTTTGACATATAAAATAAAAGATTTTCTTAAAGCTATTAAGCTCTCTTTTCTCTATTTCTGTGAGAAGGATCAAATGAGCAGTCTCCTTTTGTCTAGGAGAAAAGAAGAAAAAAGGAAAATTGTGCTAGGATCTGTAGAATCAAGATATGATGGACAGGTTAAAAAAAAAAAAAAAGAGTTTAGAAACCAGAAGGAAAAGTAGAATGTATTAAGTATCTAGGGATTGTGGAAAAATTGTAAAGGGGAATGTGAACTTTGTCGACTTTGTGTGACTTTACCAACAGTACATGGATAATATGAGGAAATTAAAAACGTTTTCTCCTCAAAATGAATTGTTTCTTAGCCCTGTTAACTATGAAAGTTTATTTCTGCACAGACTGGCTTCCCTACTTCCAGATGATTTTGTTTAATCAAAGCAAATCCCAGCATTCTTAAAATTCACTCCTTCTCTATATATTTGGTAAGTGAATGAATGAAAGGCCAGCGTCAGGTCTTTTCAATACACCATTGTGGACATATTCAGTTAGTATGTGATGTGAGATGACATTTCTTATCCATCTCTCTCCTTTATTTAATCTCAGCATTTGATTTGCTAAATTCAAACGTGGATGTATCTTACCAGGGACAATCAGACTTGGACATGTACCTCAAATTCTTAACGGTGATTTTGAAGAATTTCTCTTGAAATTTTTATTTTCATTTTCTGCCATGTACTGCCTAACTCATTTCTGTCTGGTTACTTGGCAACAGGATCCTTTCTTCCGAAACCTTAGCAAATGATTTTTAAAGATGACATGATTGTGAAAGTGTAATCTGGAAAATAAATGGGCTAAGTTTTAATAGGCTGGCCTAGCTGCAAAGAAGCACATGGTCTATTTTATTTATGCACCTTTGCAGAATCAGAGGTTTAGATCCGCAGGGGCCTTAGAGATTTGGTGATTGAGTCTCCACATTGCTCAGGTGAGGAGAAAGAAGATACTGTTTTGCTTGCTATTTCTCATTTTCATTTCAATTTTTCATATCAGAATCAGAGCATGCAAAGTAGAAGGATGAATTCAGAGGTGATAGAGGGGCCCATTTCTAAAGGAGCTTATCATTGTTTTCATAATTCTAGTACTGGTTGAAGAATTTACATAGTTTTCCTGAACTTTCCACAAAATAACTGAAGTTTTCATCCTTTTGTTGACCTTTTTTTTGTGTTTCAGACATACCATATTTGTCTAATAGTGTATTAACCCATAGTCTACACAGCATTACTCTTACGAACAATAAAGGTAGAACACCTTAATTTATAGTCCTACCCTGACTGCACATAGTGGGAAAGGGTAATTTTCCAAAAGGATCTCTGTCTATCACATACAGCACTTCCCCCAGACATCTTCACTTGAATACTGAATAGGAATCTCAAATTCAAAATGTCTTAAAGAGAAATCCAGATTTTTTCCTCCACATCATTGTGTTCAGGGCAAAAACCTAGATGTTATCTTTGAGTCTTCTCTTTCTCTTCTTACTTCCTGTCCAGTTCATCAGCAAATCTTGTTAACCATATCTTCAAAATAAACCCAATCTTTCCACTTCTCATCACCTTCACAGCCGTTGTTCTAGTTGAAGCCACAGTTACGTCTCATCTGGATTTCCACAACAACCTCCTAACTGTCCTCCCTCCTAACATACTTCCCCTATGTTTTTTTTTCCACAGAGAGGCCAAAGTGATCTTTTTGCAAAAAATAAATCATATCCTGGCATCTCCCAGTTTTAATAGGAGAAGTTACAAACTCCACAGTTATATAGAAAAGTAATATTGGAATTTGTTGTATAATTTATATTATGCATCCTTTCCCCTTGGGGAAATCAACTATCATGACTCTAGAGGGAATATATTTCTCTTCTTGATAAAAGTCTTCTTTATAAAACTTCATAATTTTTTATACATCTTTATAAAACAGAAATGCTACCAACTTAATTTAATATGTTGAAAAAGAAATCAAAATTGTAGAAGAGTGATGATTTTGTTTATTTTAATGTTCTAGAATAAGATACAACAACAATGTTTCCAGGGCCTGTATTCCCAGACAAATGTAAACAATTATTTGACATTGTTAGGATGTTTTTATTGTAACCTGAAAAATCAGTCCTGTATAATATTATAAAAGCAACTTGCTTCAGATTTGCATTTTTCATGATAGACAGATAAATTTTAACACTATTATAAGTTGTTATTATGTACTTTTGTATTGTTAAAACTAATGCCATGCACATGAGAAATGGTGTTTTTTAAAAATTTGACAATGTTTTAATTTTATTGCTTAATTTTACATTGATAGAATAAAAATCAACAATAGTATTCAACAACAGTTAATATCAGATATTAAACTGAAAAATTGAAAGAAAAAAAAAGACATACTTAAGTAAAGAAAGGATTCTGGAGACAGGGAAGGAACAATAAACAGCAAAGGTTCACTAAAGGATGGAGGGAATAAATCGATATTATTTGTAATTTTAATCCTGTCTAGGGAGTTTACAAATGCTAAATTTATTGTATGGGAAAATAGCAAAAGCCTCATTGTTTTATAAGATAGTGTGTGGTGGACTTCTATAAAGAAAAATATATTTAGAAGTAGCAAGGGAGAAAAATGCATTGTTCTCTTTTTTAAGATTAATTTAATTTATTTATTTCTCTCCACCCCCTTGTTTGCATTTGCTGTGTCTGTTCGTTGTGTGCTCATCTTCCTTTTTTAGGAGATACCAGGAACCAAAACTGGGACCTCTGATTGTGAGAGGGAGGCTCCTAATCACTTGAGCCACCTCCACTCCCTGCTTTGTTGTGTCTCTCATTATGTTTTCCTCCTTGTGTCTCTTGTTGTGTCATCTTGCTGTGTGAGCTCACTGTGTCAGCCTGTCGCATCAGCTCCCTGTCTTGCTTGTCTTCTTTAGGAGTCACCAGGAACCAAACCCAGGACCTCCCATGTGGTAGGCGGGAGCTCAATCGCTTGAGCCACATCCACTTCCCACATTGTTTTGTTTTCTTAACAAAGTACTGCTTTGAGTCCAAGTTGGGATTAGACACACTTTAGATTGTGAGGTGTATGGAAGAAGCTGTCAAGTATTTTTGCCCTGGAGTATTTTTAGGTTAGTTGTAACAAAAGTAAGTTAAAAAGGATGAGAACTCACACTTTAAAAACAAAAGACTTCTAGTTCAAATATAAATAAATACTAGTTCCATAGTAAAGAAGAGCAGACAGGCTTGAGGGAAGTGCTAGTTGTGGGGAAGGCTGTGATTCTACCAAATGGCAGTAGATGGCGCTGGTGTGCTAGAAGAGAGTGTAGGAGATTTAGACCGTGGTCTGAAAGCGGCAGTTTGTGCAGGTGCGTGCTAGGAAAGACACTATTTTGTCTGAGGAACTGTAAATTATATTCATGATTCACATATCATTATTAATTCATTTTGTATTCATTATCATACAGCAGATTCATTTGGCATTTATGCAGATGTCAGAGTGTAGGCACTTTCAGGAGCTATGGATGCAGGTTCAGACCAGGCTGTGTGCAGGCTTTCATGGAAGTATAAGTAGAAAGAAAAAGTGCTTTTTTAACCACGAAAGAATTGGCTCTAGACTGTCCCAGGGATTGCCCAGTTAATGGCTTTCAGTGCTGAATCCCGTGACTACGGTGTGTGCTCATTACTTTCCTCCACGTAGTTTTTGGCAGATTAAGTTTGGCAGATGAGAATCTCCCAGGTTAGAGAGCTCTGAGCGAGATAAAAATTTAATAATCTTATTGCTGACCCAGCCACTAAGGGTAGAACAGATAATCCTTTAATAATGCACTTTAGAAGCCTGGTTTGGGTAGCCGGAGACCAGAGGCAGCTTGGTGGAGTGGAAAGACAGCCTTTGAGACAGGAAAGATGGGTTCTGGTGTTGGCGCTGCTACTAACTAGCTCTGGGACTTTGGGAAAATCAATTAACCTTCCCAGGCCTCAGGTTCTTAATCTATAAAATGAGGGGACTGCATGAGATCTTCCACAAGGTCCCCTCTGGCACTAAAAATAGCAAGATTTCCTGATCGGAAAAGGCACACACCAGATAGAGTTTTGAAACTCTAACACTTTTTTTTTTGGTGACCTACTTCAAATCAGATGAGTTGTAAAGTTTGCCATGAATTGTAAAATGTATATCATCTGTGAGTAAATGACCCTCAAGTGGTTACATGTGTGATTTATGGCCAGTAGCTGGAGCGGTATCACATATAAGTGACTGTCCTTGGTTTCAAAGCCTTTCCTAAATCTCAGGAATGACAGACAAGGAACTTAGGGTAGGAAGTCTAACTCCAGAACTGCTTTCCCACAATTGAATACAATTTGACAAATTGTATGTCCTGCCATGGCATGCATTTCACAAATGTGCAAAGAGATAATTTTACTGCAGCCTCTAACTCTAAACTAGATATTCTTCAGGGCTTAAGTCACTCGAGAAATAAAGCAGATGCTCAGAGAAGCTCATTAACCCTTTCTGGACAGCAGCCTCTTCCATCAAGCCACAGTTCTCTGAAATGTTTTATATACTCCCGAATGCTCTCAGAGTAACACAGGAAATACTGGGCCAATTGGTGATTTCCCAAATAAAGGCAACTGATGTTGAACAGTAAATTCTATTAGATAAACACAACCAGGTACTTTATGGGAAAGGCACATTTGACTAATCTGGTTTTTACAAGAAATGGCCGATAAACATTGTAATGATACATATTTAGAATTACATCAACCTTGGACAGGGCTTCAGAGGAAGGGTATTTCTTTTAAGAATGACTGTCAGAGAAGGGAGAACTGTTCTGTCATAGATCTCACACTTACATCTCTTTGGAATTGAGCGGAGGAGTAAAGCATGAAAGGAACCATTCCTCAGGCATGGATGGTGAAACTCATCGGTTAGCCTTACTTATTGTCCAAGAACTGGGAGAGGGAGTCCCAGCGTTCCCTCTGGTCTGCAGGTGATTCTAAGGACTCCAATGATACTGAATGCTGTATCAATTGGGATAAATTCAATCTGATGAGTATCTCATCAGATTGAAAGGGTTGACAAATGAAAAGGAACTTCCTTCTGCAAATTCTAAGCAAATACTATGCGTGCAGCACCCTGCCAGTGCTGAAAATACTGAGACGTTCACATTAAGCTTAGGAGAGCAAATAAACATGTAATCTGAAATGTACCGTGGAAAGCTAAAAGAACCTTGAATATTGATTGAACGTGAGTTAGCAGAGAAGGATAGAAGAAAAGAAGATGCCTGAGGTTAAGTTGTGGGGGGTATGGTTATGGAGAGCTATAAGAGCCAGTCCTTGAAGGAAATACTTTGAAGTAAGACAGATCCAGCTTTGAATGTTTACTTGTCATTTTTTGCTTGACTCTTGGAAAATTACTTAATTTTGAGTAATGGTGTCCTTATATTTAAAGTGAGGGATGTGTTGCCAAGATCAGAGATTCTTTGTGAAGTTTTAAGATGACAATTGAGTATCCAATTATCTGTTACATGGAGATCAATATCTCAGCTTTCTGCTGGTAGCGTGATGTTGGGTAAGGTGGCTTGATCTCTGATAGCAGCCCTCATCCAGGCATGGCTAGGCACTCTCAGTTTCCTTCTCCTGTTCTCATCAGTTCCTTAAGTCACTCCATCTATGGAAAAATGAGTTAATATGGTTAGTAGAATGGATGGGTATATGACTTTAGAGCAAGGGTTCTGAACGTTTTTCTTCATGGACCCCTTTGCCAGCCAGGTGAAAACCATGGACCCCTTACTAAGTCCACACTATACTGTGTATTATTTAATAAATATATCACATCTGCATCAACACGTCCCCACAAGAATAATGTTTCTTTGAATTTCAATTCAAGCTCACAGACCCCTTGTTAAGAACCCCTGCTTTAGAGGAAGCGTGCCCAGAGAAAATCCCTCCAAACATCTCCAGATTTGTTCTTTTATCAGTTCCGGCTTCAAAATCAAGGACTTGTTCAACCAGAGATGTGGCTGTCCTTCCTAAAAGGACTAAAAGTCTATGAAAACATTCCTGGCCACATCCATGACAATCCCACGGCACTCATTTTATTTATCTTCCTGGGACCCCTGGTAACAGTTTAGCTTGAGCTCCAGAAAGCTCAGAAACTAAGAGGTTACAATTAAATTAATCCCTGATCCAAACTGCAACTTTCTAAAATGTTCACTTCCTATTCCAGGTTGTCATTTTTTTTCTAAAATTATGACCAGTCAGGATATCTAATACACCGTGTGAAAGGTATGACAGTGTGTGCAAATGACAGCAAAAAGTTACTCCAAGTAATACAATTCTACAAATATTACAGATTTAAACTTGCATATGCCATTATTAAATTCATAAGCAAAAATCAAAGCTGAAAATTTAAACCCAGATTCTGTTTTAAATTAAAATGAATAAAAACATTTATGTTGACTTCAAAAGGAATGAGAGACCCAATGTTTCTATTTCTTTCTTTTTTCTCCTCAATGTCTTATCCTATTAAGTCCCTGTTCCATGGGTCTTGGTCAGATGCTTGGGTGAGTTGAGCTTCCCTTAGTGGCTATAGCTTGGGCCCTTTTACTGGAAGGAGGATGGTTAATTCGGGGCTTCTGAATTTCAAGTACTTTCACTCATTCTCTCATGTGCTTTCATTTTTAAAAGTTTAAAAAGGCCACCCAAGATTTTCAGAGCCCTGATCACAAGACTTCAACATTTTAAAGAAAGCACAGGCAACCCCAGCATCTACAAGATTTATCGCAAGTAAATATTGTTCTTATAACCCTAGCACTCGGTTCATTTTAGACCTAAATTATTGGTAAAGACCAAAACAGAGTGAGAAGAGTAAGTTTTCTTGATGCTCTCTTATCAAAATCTCAATCTATTCTAGTGATTCAAAATCTAAGGCATAGGAGCTTAAGTTCAACTGGGAGAAATTGCCCAACATGTTAATTACAGCACTATGCTTATCAAGTGGCCATAGGAAGCACCCCACCTAGGTAAGTTGACACCATCTTTCAAATTGATGTTTGAGACATCTGAGCCTTTTGGAAGAGTTTGCAAATTTGTGTTAGTGATTCCTTTTTTCCTCACCCTCCATATTTTGAAAGCTATTAAATTCCCCAGTTGAGCTCAGGCACTGCTCCCTCATCCCACATTTATTTCAGCCACTGATTCAGCATCAGCAGATCACTGACCTCAGCTGCTGCTGAGACGTCTGAAGGCTTTGCCACCTGTGCTTGCCCTGAAAGTTGCTTTTCCTCTGCTCTGCTTTTGAATGACTCACATTTGGACTAACTTGTTCTAATTCAATGGCAAAATATATGTTTCTTCAGCGACATCTTTTCCCGTTGTAGTGGGCTCTTTCTTAAATACTTTGTTTCTCCTTTCCAGAAGGCTCAGCTGAGTTTTGAACATTCTTATCTGCCCCCTAAAATTATCATTTCATTTTCCATCATGTGTAAAGTGATCAAGTGCTTGTAGTGTTTCAGTCACTCTCCTTATTTTATTTTCCCTTCTCAATCAGATGCATAAACTTCCTTTCCTTACTGTTATGAATTGAATTGTGCCTTCCCCTCAAATGTTCACTTCCTAAATGCTGGTCTCATGAATGCAATCCTAATTGGAAAGAGGCTCTTGGAAGATGTTATTAGTGGAGACCAAACTGGATTAGGGCAGGCCTTAATCCAATATGATAGAGGTCTTATAAGGAGAGGCAGTTTGGACATGGTCAGACAGACACAGAAGACAGACATGTGACAGGGTATAGTTTGCATTAAACCACAAGCCACATGGATTTCTAACTACCACAGAACTCCACAGACCTCAGAGGAGGCACAGCCCTGCCACAACCTTGATTCAAACTCTTCACCTCCAGGACTGAGACAATGCATTTCTGTTGTTCTGAGCCAAGCAGTCTGTCGTGCTTCGATGCAGTAGCCCTATGAAACCAGGTACTTCCACATGCCTCTGGCTCTTGTATGCTGGGGCTTCCTAGTAAGAGACATGCTGTCAAAACTATCCTTTGTTCAAACCAATGTTGTCTTTGGTCGCCATTCTAGTTCTTCCTTCACACTCAGGCCTGGGTTCTAACCCATTATTGTGCTTTCTAGTCCATTTTGGATTTTTTCATATACTTTTTGCCTTCCCGTATAGTGTCATTCCCATTAATAAGGTCCTCCTTGGTCACTAAGCCTTCCCCGGTGGGCACTTCCTATTCTCCCCTGCATTCTTGTTCTCCTTATCACTAATCACCCTCTCTCATTCTTCGTAATTACCTACTTATCCTGTTTATTTTCTAGCTCTCCTTATAGGATATAAGCCCCAGGTGTATAGATATTTGTGGTCTTTGTTCCCTATATATCCCCAGGGGCAAAAATATTGAATGCTCAAAAAAATGTTGAATCAATTTTGGGAAGGGACAACTTGTATATTTTCAATGTTCACAATGCTCTTACTTTGTAACAAACTGATAAGGCTTAATGTACTTTAGTGTGATCTGTCTAGTTTTTCCTTCTCAAATATCCAGATAATCAGTAGCTGCTTGAGATGACTTTCCCAGCCTTTGAGAGATGGTTTCCTAAATGAGATTTCAGCAGGCTGTCCATCTGCTGTTTTTAGATGATCCCTCTCAATGCTTTCTTGGATATAGGCTCCTTCCAGGGAATTGCCTCAAGTTCACTTATGAGACTAGAGGAAGAGCATTTGGTGTAAATAAAGCTCATTTTCCCTTTCATCTAGTTCCGATTTGGCAGTTAAGTCCCAAAGGCATTCTTTAGGTCGACCTCTTTCTTTCTTCATTCCTTGAAAATCTACCCTCTGCTGTTTCCAAAGCTAAACTCATTTCCTGAGCCATTGCCATCTAAAACATTCTTTTGCACTATTATTATTTCTTTGCAAATTATTTTCTCACCTTATTTCTAAGATAAATACAGGTACACACACACACAGAGAGACAAAAAAATGCAGGTACCACATTTCTTTGCTGTATTTGGATTTTAAAGTTAACTTTGTGATAAACTCCTTTAATATTTTTTAAACCCAGGTTCAAGTAATTGCCATATCCAATAAAATACTTCTTTCTTCCCCGTTATTCCTTATTTGTTGCTTATTGAGATCCACTGCCTTTTTGTGGATCAATACAATCTGGACCTTTGAAATCTTATACGATGGTCACAACTCATTCGATGACTAAATAAAAGTCAATTTGAAAGTAGATTTTAGGAGGTGACTCTCAGAGGCTGTGAATATGCCACATGTATAAGTCTGAGAGATTAAACTCTAGGTATGTCTCATCTTCACTCTTTTTTGGAATTGGATACCATCTTAATTTCCTGGTGCTTCTGTAACAAAGTACCACAGGTTGGGTGGCTCAAAACAACAGGAGTTTACTTTTTAACAGTTCTGGAGGCTGGAAGTCTGAAATCAAGGTGTCAGTGCGACCAAGACCAAGTGCCCTCTGAAGTCTGTTGGCTTCTGGTAGTGGCTTGCCGGCAATCCAGGGTATTCTTTGCCACTGTTACCTGGCCATTTTCTCTCTCTCCGTCTCCCTCTGTGTCCAAATTTCCTCTTCTTATAAGGACACCAGTCATACTGGATTAGGGTGGTCTCTAATCCACTTTGGCCTCATCATAATTAATAACATCTTTAAAGATCCTATCTCCAAATGGGTCACATACATGAGGCCAGAGACTAGGACTTGAACATATCTTATTGGGGGACACAATTCAACTCATAACAGATGTTGTTTCAAACATGGCAAGAGGAAGGAATTTGGAGTAGCTAAACTACTAGTCTCTGAAAATGTCAACCACTAACAATACAAAGCCTAAAACCTCACCCACTCATTCTGGAGCCCACACGGATATTAACTGCCTTTGCAGAATAAACCTTTGGCCTTCATGAAAAATACCACAAGAAACAAAAATCATTTCACCCCTCAACGCCTAAAAAGCCTGTATCAAGTGAGCCTTAACTGGAACTAAAAGTCTCCCTTTTGTTTGATAACCTAATGCCTGTCTCATTCATGCCTGCTTAGGTCAAAGCTGCACCTGAATCAGTCAAGGTCGGCTACAGAAGTCAGTGTGAGATGTGCTTACTAAGCCCTATGCTACTTAAAAACTAGCTGCTAAACCTTAGACAGCTGCTGCCATAAGCTGCTGTGACAAGCCGCTGTGATCCTAAAGGGTCAAGGACCAGAGCTTCCTGATCTGGCAACACTTGAAGCATCAATTTATCCACATGGTATTTTGTTTCATGTAACACCAACCCATTGTCGTTTTCTTCAAGTTTCCTGGTCAATGAACCAATGTATTGAAATGTTAGGATCCCAATAAATAATATGTATGTCTTCCCTTCCTCCTCTGTTAGATATAAATTGCAGATAGTAGACACATAAATTGCCAGATGAATATTAAAATGGCAGTTTTATTTTATCAGACTAGGTTGGAGGAAAGATATTAGTTGTGTGTTCACAGCACTTTGAAATTCTCTCCTTTGTTAATTGAGTTTACCTACCCCAAACTACAGGCTGCCTTGCTGTGGGCAGAGATTGCTTCAATAAATATACCCTGGGAATGAATAGAGAATACATACCTGAGAGACATAGCTTTCACCCAGAAAAGGAGGTGGGATGCTAACACATACATACTCGGCTCTAACCACTAATTAGGTCTCCCTCTTCTGTGGTTGACCCTGAGTCTACGTTGGTAAATAAAACCAAGACAATAATATATCACTATGGAGTTTAAAGTATAGTGGGAGAAAAAAAATACCAAAATGTTTAAAAAAATACCACCACCAACAAAACAGATTTAAAAAAATGTACATGAAGGCCAAGAAAGTTGACCTTGAGAAATAATATTCAAGATGTTATTTTTAAGGATGAGTAAAGAGAGATGTTCCATTTGACTTAGAGATTAGAGTAGAGGAAATACTAGTTTCAGATGGAGTATGCAAACAATATGATAGGAAGTAAATTGCATTATAATATAAAACAATGGACTCAACACAACTGCATGAAAAAAAAAAAAGTTAATTTGGTGATATCAAAAGCCTCCCTAATGTTGGTTAAGGTAGAGTATCACTAGTAAGAATTAGCACATCCAGTAGTTGTTCACAAAGGAATGATGTAACCATTTGAGCCTGGGGGAAGACATTTAATAAAGTTAAAGTTAATATAAATGATCTAAAGTTTCTTATATCTAGAAACAATAAATTATTTCTATTCTAATTTCTATATATCTGGTTACTTTTACCTTGGTTCTCTAGTGAGTGGCAGGTGCATAGTTTCTCTGAGTTATGCTAGCTGCATAGATGTGGCATTGTGGAAGTAACACGATGCTAAGAAATAAGTGTCCTGTGTTCAAATCATGACTCATGATCTACTTCACATGTTAGAGTTATCAGGATATTCAAACATTCTGAACTGTTGTTCCTTATTTTTAACCTAATGATACTAATGCCTACTTTATTTTATTCTTTCATTCATTCATTCAGTACATGGAAACTGCCTCTGGTCTCAAGAAGATTTTAGTCCAGGAATGATAAGAAAGAAAATTGATGTATAGCGCTTTAGCATAGTGCCTACCTCATGGATAGTCATAAAATGTTAGTCTGTTCAATTCAAGTTGGATTCAACAGACTTCTGGCCATGAGTGTTATCATTTATCATATCTATCATAGTTTGTGTTATCAAGGTGACTATTCAATGATTTTCCAATGAGGGAAATTGAAACTTAAATTATAATTTTGCTAATGACTTAATAGACAAAAGAACAGGTGGAAGATATTATTAGGCAAGGAAACAAAACACCAAATCTAAGTAAAGACTTAGAATTATGTAAGGCTACATACCAAGATTCAAATCCTAGCTCTTTGACCTTAAGGAAATTATTTAAATCTCTGTGCTCCATTTTCCTCATCTGTATAGTAAGGGTAATAGCAATACCTATCATACAGGATTTTTTGAGGTTTAAAAGATTTAACATTATAAAAGATTCAGAACATTATCTATCACATAGTAAGTACCACAAGGTTCCTTTATTGATGTTATTATTAGGGTGCCTGAACTTACATTTAATATCAAGTTGTGGTCATGAAACTTGACAGATATACATGAGCTCAGATAGTGTCTTGAGACATTTTCTGTCTTTAACATCTAAAGATGTTGATATCTGAAATGTTGAGCGTTTTCAAGGATCTAGAGCTTAAGAATGGCCAAATTGGATTGGAACACTGATCTCCTCATTCCCAGCTCAGTGCTTTTCCTATTTCACTAGTCCTCTTCATTATGTAAATAGCGGTCTGTGCTCCTTCTCATTGTATTGAACAGGGCTTTCGGGGACAAAAGTGAGGACAGAATGACCTAAAAAGTTACACACCTTAGGAGTATAATGGCATGTTTTTTTAGAGTGATGTTGACATATATATGCTCAGAAATGTTCTCATTTCTACTGACTGACTTGGCCGAGTTGGCCTATCGATTGATAATCAATTTATTTGGCAAAGTTTGCCTATAAACTGAACTTGAGATGGGAGGAGAATTTGAGAAGGTGGTGTAGAGTGAAAGGCATTTCTAAATGTACTGAATTAAGAGCTGGTTAACTCAAGCAAAGAAGAAAATAAGCAACACAAGACATTGGCAAATAGTCTATACCTTCCACTGCTGAATCTGTCACCTTCACATGTTTGTTTCCTGATCTCATGTCAAATTAGTCTCCTTAATATTTCATTTGTGCAATTTTTGCAGTTAAAGAAAACATGTTTATTAAATTTTTATATAGCTTTCTAACATAAAATGTGGTTAGATACTTAAAATTCATTGGCTACTAAAATATTAATAAGTATTTATTAAATGAATTTTGAATAAATTATCAAAATGACTCAGATGCTTTTGAAAAATGCAAATCCCAGAACCCCCATCCAGCCACACAACACCAAAATCTCTGAATTTCCTAAGGCTTGGCCAAATTCAGTTAGACAAACAAACAAACAAAAAAAGCAACAAATAAAACATAAAAACAAGCAAAAATTACCAGGTAGGTGGTTCTGGAAAGAACAACTACCATAGGGAATTCAGAAATTTGTGAATTTTTAAAAATTTTTACTGTGGGGAATCCATTATTATGTTGATGTATGTAATAGGTTGAATAAGGCATCCCAAAGATGTTGATGGCCAAATCCCTAGAACTGTGAATATGTTGCTTTTTATGGTAAAAGAGATTTTGTAGCTGTGTTTAAGTTATAGAGCTTGAGATGAGGATATTGTAAACGTACAAGGGCCCTTATAAGAAAGAGGCAAGAAGGTCAAATGCAGCAGATGATGGGATGATGTGACAATGGAAACAGAGATTGTAGTTAATTGCAGCAGGAGGGAAGGAATGCATAGCCTC
The DNA here is from genome assembly GCA_026826555.1 of Tolypeutes matacus. NCBI lineage: Eukaryota > Metazoa > Chordata > Mammalia > Cingulata > Chlamyphoridae > Tolypeutes > Tolypeutes matacus. The sequence continues at coordinate 3,269,050 of JAKSZT010052319.1, read as the reverse complement.
TAGAAGCTGGAAAAGGCAAGGAACGGATTCTCCTCGGAAGCCTCTGGAAGTAACAGTCCAGCCAACACCTGAATTTTAGCCCCTAAGTTATGGTGATTTTTTTAGAGCACTAATAGCAAACTAGCATTACCAATATCATTGAGTTAATATATGATGAGTACTTAATTCTAGTATCAGACACTCTGCCAAGCCCTTTTCACAAAGATTATGCAATTTAATCTTGATAACCATGTGAGGCAGATATTAGTATTATCTTTATTTTTACACAAGAGTAAATTGTAGTTTATAGACGTTAAGTGACTTCCTCAGAGTCAAACAGATAGAACAAGATAGAGACAGAATTCAAGCCCATGCCATCTGATTTCCATCCTCATCACAAACTAGTGCCTCTGCTCCTTCCCTCCCTATCCATGTTTATTTCTGTGACTTTTGGCCATAGGTTGGGGATAGAGTCTGTGACCACAGGAAGTCATTTTTTCATGTGAGTTTAGAAACTACAACAATTAATTGAACACATATTTGTATAGCACCTGATAGATGGCAGGCATTTTACTAAACAGTAGAACACCCAGGGGAATAAGAAAAACATGGCTCCAACCCTTGGTGAGCCTAGAGTCACAGCAAAAATGGTACACTCTTTCTCACCTATTACATTTCCAGTAGATATTCAGCACTTTTTTGGGGGTGCTTTATTGCTGTATTCTAAATCTTACACATTGCATTACCATTGCTGGGTCACCACAAATGCAGAGTATATAACTCAGCCATCTCAGCGTATAGAATATTGCTTTTTGAAGTGGATGAGGAGAGGTGTTTTAGAAAGATGAACAGCAAACATGCAAATACAGTTTTTTTAAAATGATATTGCCATAGAAAATTTTGCATTTGAGCCATTTTTTACCGGTGGTGAAACCACTTTTAATTTTCATTTCCTTTACTCCCTGGAAAGCAAAATGAATTAAGCAGCATCTTCATTTGTTTTTAAACATGAGGGAAAGTTTCAAGCGAAGCATTTGGGAGCATAGAAAGGTTTTTAAATGAAGCAGCACTGAGTTCAGGAGACAGATTCACAATCAAGAGAAAAACAAAAGAATGCTTTTAAAAAACAAAGAGTTTCTTTTTCCCTCCCTCTCATTTCCTCATCTTAATGCTTTTATGAGTCAAATATTTTACAATCTTATGTTAAATGGAAAAAAGGCTGCATTGCATATTATTAAATATAGAATTATAAGAATAATTATATAAAATATATTGCATTTAGTTTCCCCCAAAGCTATTTTTTCCATTGAATTTGAGCTCATTATATTCAGCTAGATCTATTGATTCTACTTCTACAGATTCTAAGTGATTTCTTGCAGCTTATCCATTGTTCCCTTTTAATTAACAATGCATATGTAATACAGCAGTAGGCAGTATTTATTCCATAATATTAATTTGGCACCTGCACTGAGACATAGCACTTTAAGCAAACACAAGAGCTAAGCTTTGTATTAAAAAGTAAATTCCTATAGAATGTCCTTGGGTGTAATTTTCTGACTGGGTTTCTAGAAACGTGGTTTCTGCTCCTTTCTCTGTTAAATGGGCCACCTGCACTGCCTGGGCCTTAGTCTCTGCCTCTGTAAACTAAAGGTCTCTAAGAATCCCTTCATGCATCTCTGTATCAGGTTTCTGTGAATTCTCTCTGGCTTATTTTGGATTTAGTGTGACATGTTATTTTCTAGCTTACTCTGGAAGGAGCTAGTCTTAGGCTTTTTTGGACACATTGTAAAGTTCACTTAAAATACGTTATAGACTCCAATGTTTTGGCTAAAAAGGATAATCTTTCAAGTGTCTCTTGGGAGTAAGAGACTGAAAAACTTGCTCACAAATTGAGCCTTGCCCCATTCACTCATGCGTCTTTGTATTGTTGGATAGCAGGTACGAGGCCACCAAGTGGCAGAATGGTTTTGGCTCATCCCCAAGGACTTCAACATGTCCTAGTTCCATTTTGGAGCTTTGAGTCTTAGAACACCTATTCAGTGTTTCCACACAGCTGTTGGCACTATGAAGCCAACTGGAGGAGGCAGTCTTCTTCCCAAATATGTCTCTTAAATTGTATTTCCTGTTGTAGAACTTTCTTCATAGGGAGATGAGAATAGAGTGTATTCTACATGTAGTTTTCGGGCTGGGTGGAAATAAAGAGAGTCACCAAAGGACTGATTCATATTGGCTTGAGGAACAAAGGGAAAAATGGTTTCAGACTCCATATAGTTAAAATATAACCTTTTAAAGTCAAAGACATTTACTACTGTAGACTATCTCTGAATATGATTTTTTTCTTTAGAGCTGTAACCAGATGAGAGCAAACAGATAATAACAATAATAATTTTAAGTGTTGGTACTTTGCCAAGTCCTCTTCCCAGGCAGCAGTGCCCTTATGTTTAACCTCACTGCTTCTGTCTTCTACATAACAGTGGTGAGTGGCCCATTGGACCCAATCTAGCACCACTGACAATAAGTCCCTTTTGGAAAACAGGGACATCTGTCTCACATAACATGTTACCTTTTCTGACATGAGAACCATGAAGAATGATTATTATTACCAAGAGTTCATTTTTAGGAGAAAAATAGCAATACCTTCCTTCCTCTATTGTGATGGCAATAAGACAAGACCCATAAATGGCTCGCCTGGCATGTGCCAAATGCCACAGAATGGGAGCGCACAAAACGACAGCTGCTATTATTTTTAATTCTCTTGTAAAATGAAATACTGGGGATACAGATATTTGCGTCCAAGCAAAGATCTATGTGACTTTTGGGTTTCATTCAAGCTCTATCTTCATGTCCAAGACAACAGTGGAAGGAACCCTAAATTGAGCCTCTCCCAGTCATAGAGCAATGCCATAAGATAAGGTTGTTGTTTTAAGTGTATGGTGATTTTTAGCAACAGAAATAGGAAACTAAGACAGATACCTAATTTTGGATTTATAATTTGACATTTGTTTTCTTAAACATTTAAAAATGCTTAAAACATTTGTAAGTTTTAAAGAGGGCCCCTGAACTGTATAGGTTTATGCATCCACAGATCCATGCTCCAAAGCTATCAATAGTAGATATAATGTTGGTTTTATTAGTAGGCATGTATTTATACATAGCATATTTTTCTTCTCTTCCAGGGTTAAAGATATATTTTACGATGTTATTAGCTTTTCCCCACTGGCAGTGGGGGTGGTGGGAATGAGTATTGGAGTCATGTGTGTGGGTGTGGGATGGGTAGGGATGGTCAGGAATTTATTCTAGAGAACTCAACACACATCCCTACCTACCACAGTAGATCTCAAAACAGTTGCTGCTCTGTTACACTAAACTGATTCTTGTTACCTTCCAGCAGAGACAGTCTAAGAGAAGGAAATAGGGAACTATTATCTATCCAGTGATAGGAATCCCTGTCATTTTATTCCATACGGCCACTTTGATGCCTGTGTGCAAACCCATTCATTTATCACATTAGGCTCTGGTGGAGCGTGTGAACAGTCCATTACTCACTCTGAAGAAGGACACCAATCTTTACCTATCACAGCCAGTGGTCCACTTGGATATGCTCTTTGAAAAATGCTGAAATGTGCCTTCAACTTCAGACCATCTCAAATTACTTTCTCCTAACTCTGAACATTTCTTTTCTCTGGTGGATGGTTGCAGGCTTTTCTATGCATACATGCAGCTTCTCATTATGTTTTTGGGTGCTTTTCCCATATGTGCTATCAGTAGTACTACATTACTTTCTGGTTAACAGAGTTGTACGTTTAATATATTTTTAAAAATACTTTAGTTTGTGAAGAGTTATGATGTAATAGTGTGGCCCTCAAAATCTCTGGTCTAAATTAGGCCCTCTGTGTGGAAACTACAAGTGAGTAACATGGGGCTTCTTGAAAACCAAATTCTAATTTGCCTGCAACTGCACAAGGAGTGCTTTTCTCCTTCCCCACTCCTACAGATGATGACAGACTGCCATAACTAAGATAACATCGCTACTAATAAGATAGGGCTTTTCCCTTGATACTGAGCTTAGCAACTCTCCACAGTCCAGATAAATCTAATACTTTTATATGAAAACCCAGGCCTGGTGAAAACACAACCTTAGCTTGTCCCCAGTGATGCTCTTGTTGGCAGTTGTTCATGGATGAAAAATTGCTTTGATTCCAGAAAATGGTAGTGCCTGCTACTTAAGTTGAAACTTATGAAAATACCAAAATCTACTTTGTTCACATACAGCTAACTTTAATTATTCTTTCTTTGCTTCTTTCTCCCATGTCCTGCAGGATTTCAAGCAACATGTTTATTCCTCTGGGGTTACATTGTTACACCAGGAATGCTGTTTTTTTGTTTGTTTTATTTTGGTGGGGGGAAGGACAATTTCAACTTGCCTTTCTTAAATGACCAATTACTTTGTTTATATTTCTCCTCGAGTTCCTTCTAATTTTCCTTTGTTATGTGTTTTATTAAAGTTTTTATTGCTATGAAATTTTTATTCATTTTCCTTCCCTTAATTCATTTGTGAGAAGCTTAGAACAATCTAATGGATAGATTCAAGCAGCCATATCAGAAATTTTTCTTGGTGCGGGAGTGTGTGTCTAATATAAATCACTGGGCTCATTCACTCACTCTTTTATCACTTCTACCTTTACTATAGTCTTCATATATGTACTTGCTGAGCACTTTTAGGTACTTAAAATTTCCTTCAATAATAAAAAGCATAAGCCTAAGCTTAAATATCTGAAATACTTGATAAAATGTGTGATATCATAAAAGAAATAAATTTTATGTTCTAAGACAGAGAAAATGCCATAAACGTTAAAACAATAAAAGAGGAACTGGGATATGTATAGTGTGGAAAATAATGGGTATGAAAAGTGGAAAGGGATAAATATATTAATTTTTAGCATAATACAAAGTGGAATAAAATCTCATTTAATTCAATCAATGACTTCCTGAATTATATTCCAGTTTCTACCTCCCTATCAGGTCCTGAAAACACAAAGTAAACAAGTTAAAACTACAAACTTCATGATGCTTATAGTTTATTACAAAATATATTATTCAGTAATTTTAAGAGGGATACATTTTGGGAGCACAAATTTGGGACACCTAAGAATTTGTGGGATCTGCAAGAAGTTTCTAGAAGGAAGACTCTAAGCTTAGACATGACCTTGGAGTTACTTTCCGGAAGAGTAAGGGAAAGGCCATTAAAAGCAGAATGATGTTATCATTTGTGTAAATGAATAAATGAACATGTGTTTTCAGTGGTTGAAACCAGTGGCCTGGTTGAGCTTTAGAATATTAAAATATTGCATTCATTAAAATAAGTTTCAAGTAGCCATTATTGCTTCCTTTGCAAAAGCTAGGAAACTAATCATCCAAAGAGGAAAGACAATTTCAGACATACTCTTGACTACCCAATTAGCAAGTGGTATGGTTGAGAGCATAGAATTCTGGATTCAGGCTGTTGTAGATTCAAATGCTGTCTCTGTCAATTACTAGCCTGTTATCTTGGGTTATTTATTGCTTTAACTTCACTAAAATTCAGTTTCCTCATCTCTAAAATGTGACCAATCAAATAATCTATTTCATTTAGCTGTGAGGATTAAATGACATTGCAGATGTTGTTAGCACATTGCTGGGGTACAGTAGATGAGAGTAAAATGCAGTTATTATTTTTTTCTCTTACACATGCTTGAATGTGTATAGATATTCTTGAGTTTGCTTTCCAAAGGAGTTTAAAAATAGGAGTATAAAAATAAGAAGGATTTTTTTCCTTCCATGCTTGCCTAGAATGTTTTCTAACCAAAGCTTCTCAGGGTTCACAGAGAAATAAACTGCATAAAGAATAAAAATTAACAGTATAAAAAAAATAAACAGCATACAGAATGTCTTAGCTTGCCAGGGCTGCTATGACAAATACCACACATTGGTTGGTAAACAATAGGAATTTATGGCTCACAGTTTGGAGGCTAGAAATCCAAAATGTACCAGCAAGACATGCTTTCTCCAAAGTCTGTAGAATTGTGCTGGTGGCTTGCTGGCAATCAATTTCTGCCGTGGCACCAGGTGATAAGTCTCTTTATGTTACCTCCTGTGGCTTCTACTTTCTTGTAAATTTCCTTTAATTATAAGGACTCCAGTCATACTGGATAAGGCCCACCTTGATTCAGTTTAGCTTCTTCTTAATAGGATCTTCAAAGGTCCTATTGACAAATGAGTTCACATCCACAGGACTGGGGGTTAGGACTTGAACATATCTTTGTGGGAGATATGATCCAATCTACAACAAAGGATAAAGAATAAAACCTACTCTTATGCATTTTCAGAAAGCATTGAAAATAAATATCTGTCTGATTAGTCTGACATATGTTATGTATGTGCTCTCCTTCCTCCCTTGAGCATGGGAGTAGAATCTGTCATTACCCTGTAGGAAGTTGGTATTCTTTCTCACTGACTCTCACCTGCTGCTTTCACCATGGATTCTTTGTGCAACTGCCCTGCTTTTTTTTCTGCCTTGAAACATTTATTTCTGCATGTTCTCGCCAGCTTTTTCTCACTCCTGGGTGGAATTGTGCATGTATAATAAATATTTTTTGATTCATTGGATGTTGACCTGGAGTGAATGACTACTATTTATTTGGTTATAAACACCTGCCCATAATGCTAATTGTTGGAACACTATAGTTTTATGATAAAAGTATCATTTTCTTTGTATAACTCAAACTAGTAATTGTATTTCACCTTCTTACAGTTCTTTATCCTTTGTGTGCTCCAATTTTCTCGTCTTTAAAATGGGGACACTGACATCTACCTCCTTATTCTGAGGAATTATTGGCATGATGTGTAAAGCACTGTGACATCCCACAACACGATGACTGTTAGACATATCAAAGTCTGTTTTTTTATTTGGTGTTATTGAAGCAGGGTGTTATATCTGATTTTGATAAAAAGTTTTGTTTTTAATTAAATCGGAATGTTTGTATATCATGCCAATTTTTACTCAACCAATTCCTCAAAGAAGTCTTTAAAACAGAAGCCCCTATTCCTTTCCAAGTTTCACTCTTGTGCTCTCACAAGGCCCCCCAGTTATGTGTTACTTTGCCCATATCTACCCTCTAGGAATACATTCATTCCTCTTTCTGTCATTTGCTATGTCTACTTCTCCATATGCTCAAACATCTCAGGTGCAAAATAAGTGTTGATTCTCTTCCTTCCTTAAACTATTCTCTCATTTCCCTTTTATTTTGCAAGCTGCACTCTCAGCAGTGTAGACTATATGTTTTGCCACTATTTTATCATCTCAGACCCATTCCTTAATCTTCTTAAATAAAATTCTGGCTCCAGTCTCCCACTGATACTAAGCTTACAAAAGTCACTAATAAGAGCTAAATGACCAAACCCCAGAACCTCTTCTTGCCTCTTGTTCTTTTTAATCATACAGTAGCTTTTAACAGTGTATTAGTCAGCCAAAGGGGTGCTGATGCAAAATACCAGAAATCTGTTGGCTTTTTTTTTTTCAGTCACTATTTATTTATTAATTTATTTTTTAAAAATTTATTTTTTATTTTTTAAAAGATACTTAGATTACATAAATGTTACACAAAAATTGTAGGGATTCCCATATGCCCCACCTCCCACTCCTCCTACAACCTCCCACATAAACATCCTTCATTAATATGGCATATCACCTATCACCTGCAATGGATATACACATCCTGGGGCTTTGCCACTAAGCATGGACCATAGCTCACATTGTAGACCACACTCTCTCCCACACATCTCTGCCTGTTATATGATGACATAAAATGGCCTATATCTGTCATTGCAATGTCACTCAGGGTAATTCCCAAGTCTTGAAAAAGCCCCTGTATTGCAACTGCTTCTCCCTCTCCCTGCCCCCAAAGCATCCAATGGCCACTGGCTCCACATTAATGTTGTAATTACTTCCATTGCATAAATCACAATATGTCTATAACAGAATGCCAGTAAGTCCACTCTAGTCCATAGCTCTTCCCCCAGTCCTGAGGAGTCTGAGATGGTGATATCAACTCCACCTCCAAGTGAGAGGGGGCTTATATCCCATGGATAAGATTGATGGGATTATCCTGTCTGCAGCTGCAGACTCTTTCCATTCCCTGTGGCCATTGTCTATCATCATCTCCCCACCAGGTGTCCAGAGTGAGTCTATTGAGCTGTAGAGTAGGAGCTGCAGCTCCACCAAGATTCTGGGCCTAGCTGGCACATGGACAGCCCAAAGACTCTGGTCTTTGGAAGTATACCTACAAACTCCAGCACCACATATAGGTTTGAATAGAAGGGACAGATGGATCATGTGCAGGGAAGACATATTTGGGTCCAACTCTGTCACTCTCAGGAGCAAGGATTTCAAAGTAGGGCCCACTGATAAGGCACAAAATTCTGGGGCTATCTGCCCTGATATAGGACCTAGGTGTCTCCAGGGCCCTCAGGAGCCCCTCTGTTTGGGATGATATCCACATTGGAAGCCTATGAAGTCCTGTTGAGATGTGCATAAGCATTACCTCTGGGATGACCTCCCGACTCACTTTGAAGTCTCTTAGCCATATGAACTCATTTGTCTTTACCTTTTCCCCCTTTTATTCAAGGTCTTTTTCCATCGTAGTGCCCATTGGCACTTATTAGTAAGTTGCCAGGGAGGCTCATCCCCGGGAATCATGTCCCACACTGGGAGGAAGGTAATGCATTCATATGCTGAGTTTGGCTTAGAGAGAGCCCACATTTGAGCAAAAAGGAGGCTCTCAGGAGGCAATCCTTAGGCACCCCATAACAATAGGCTAAGTTTCAATTTCAAGAGCAAAGACTCATAAGGCTAGTCATCAATGACAAGGGCCCATCAGTGGACCATCCTCCTTTGCCAGACACTGCCCCTGCACTTGGGGAACTGTTGATGCTCCCTTGGAGAATATGGCAGAGCTCTCCAGGATGGGAATTCAGTATTCTCTCATTTATTGAGTATTCTCCATCCACTGTGACCATGCCCCATGAGCATTTGAACAATTTTATGTACCTTTTATGTATGTTCAGGTGAACTTCCTCCCATGCACCCCCATCCCTGACATACCCCACCAACAATCCTTTCCTGCCCCAGTTGTAATCTTTCTGTGATCCAAAGCTTCTTTAAAGATGAAGCCAATACAATAGCCAAATACAATTAATAGGAAAATGAAATAATAATTGTGTTTAAATGTAAGAGATAAAATACATGAAAATAAAAAAAAAAAAAACTAAAAAGAAAATAAAATTAAAGGATTGGGTTATTCAAAAAATGAGAAAATTTTTTTTAAAAATTTAAAAACAAATAAAATTTTTTTGACATTTTGCCTTTTATCATTGCAATATCTGGTGTCCAGTCTGTACCATGGCACCTACCCCCTCTCACTCTCCAGTGTCTCACTATTTTTCATTTAATTTTCAAAGAAGTTTTAGGTCACAGCAAAGACACTCTCATATACCCAACCTCCTCCCCCCTTGTCACCCCATATTAAAACCTTTTTGTATGTGGATGGCAGTATTGTTATAACTCATATACAGATAGTGAAACATAGCTACTAAACATTGTCAATGGTTTACAATATGGTTTACATTTTAGATCGTACACTTTTATAAATTTTGATGATATTTACCATGTCCTGTGTCCATCACTGTAAGGTAATGAAAAACATTTCCACTGACTACTGAATACCCCCTGTTTGATCTATTCTGTTCCTCCCTCCCCATGCCCCCAGGGCCCACGACGACTCACTGGCTTGTCTCATTGGATGACAAGATTCATAGTTACATGCAACAAAAGGTCATGACATACTGGTGTGTCCTCCAATATTAGGAACAGCCCTTGCTCTTAAGAGATGCCCACTTGTCTATTTTCTGAGCAAATCGGTCCTATCAAAGATGGGAGCCCATCTCCTTCCCTCCCATTGTGTGGGTCTCCACCCACTCATACAACACATTATGACAGGATGACCACTCACACACTCCCTAGAAGCCTGTCCCAGATGTGCCCTGCCCTGAATACCCCCGCCCAATGAACACCCAAAAGCAGTGACACTTCCTTGTCATATTGCCATAAGAGCATTCCCACCTCTGTACTTTCAACCTCATACCCACAAATCCCAAGTGTTCACCTGGTCCCTCTCCCATCTCTCCCCTCAGTATCCTGGGTATTCTAACCCACCCTTCCCAATCTACCCACTTGTCAATCCTGCACCACCCAACCCAATATATCACTACCCTCCTGTCCTATCCCTTCAATACACAACTATACTCTATCACTTTACCATAGGTTACATCCATATGGTTGATTGCTCACAACTTTCTCTTCTCTTTCTCTTTCTTGTACACCTATCTTTTAGGCAATAATTCTCAGAGTTCTGCTCAATTTCCTTAATTCATATCAGTGAGGTCATATAGTATTCATCCTTTAATGCCTGGCTTGATTCACTCAACAAAAGGTCTTCCAGATTCATCCATGTTATCCCGTGTTTTAGCACTTTATTCCTTCTTACAGCTGAGTATTATTCCATTGTATGTATGTACCACATTTTGTTTATCCATTCATCTGTTGATGGGCAGCTGAGTTGATTCCAACTTTTGGCAATAGTGAACAATGCCGCTATGAATATTGGTGTGCATATATCTGTTCATGTCTTTGCTTTCAGTTCTTCTGGGTATATAACCAACAGTGGAATCACTGGATCATATGGAAGATCTATAGTTAGTTTTCTGAGGAACCGCCAAATTGCCCTCCAAAGTGGCTGGACCATTCCACAATCCCACTAGCAGTGGATGAGTGTTCCCATTCCTCCACATCCTCTCCAACACTTATAGTCTGCTGTTTCTTTAATAGCTGCCATTATGCTGGGTGTAAGATGGTAACTCAATGTAGTTTTGATTTGCATTTCTCTAATAGCTGGAGATGTCGAGCATTTTTTCAAGTGCTTTTTGCCATTTGTATTTCTTCCTTGGAGAAGTGTCTTTTCAGGTCACTTACCCATTTTTTAAATGGGTTGTCAGTATTTTTATTTTTGAGTTGTAGCATTTCTTTATAAATGCAGGATATTAGGCTCCTATTAGATATATGGCTGCCAAATATTTTCTCCCATTAGGTAGGCTGCCTTTTAATTTTCTTCATAACATCCTTTGTGGTGCAAAAGTTTTAATTTTGAGGAGATCCCATTTATCAACTTTTTTCTTTTGCTGCTCATGCTTTGGGTGTGAAGTTCATGAGACCATTTCCTATTACAAGGTCCTGTAGATGCTTCCCTACATTATCTTACAAGGTTTTTATGGTCTTGGCTCTTATATTTAGATCTTTGATCCATCTTGAGTTGATTTTTGTATAAGGTGTGAGATGGTGTTCCTCTCTCATTCTTTTGGATATGGATATCCAGTTTCTCCATGCATCACTTGTTGAAGAGGCCATTCTCTTCCGACTGAGTGGGCTTGGTGGCCTTGTCGAATATCAGATGACTGTATATGCAAGGATTTATATCAGAACTCTCAATTTGGTTCCATTAGTCAATGTGTCTATCCTTGTGCCAATACCATGCAATTTTGACCACTGTAGTATGTTTTAAAGTCAGGTAGTGTGATACCTCCAATTTCATTTTTCTTTTTCAATATATCTATTGCGATTTGGGGCCTCTTACCCTTCCAAATAAATTTTGTATTTAGTTTTTCCAATTCCTTCAAAAAATACAGTGTTGATTTTTATTGGGATTGCATTAAATCTGTAGATTAGTTTGGGTAGGATAGACATCTTGATGATGTTTAGTCTTCCTATCCATGAACAGGGAACATTCTTCCATTTATTTAAGTCTTCTTTGATTTCCTTTAACAGTGTTGTATAGTTTTCTGTATATAAGTCCTTTACATCTTTAGTAAAATTTATTCCTAGGTATTTGATTCTTTTGGTTACTATTGTAAATGGTATTTTTTTCTTAATTTCCTCCTCAGATTGCTCATTATTGGTGTACAGAAATGCTACTGATTTTTGAGCATTGATCTTATAGCCTGCGGCGTTACTGAACTCCTTTATAGTTTTAGAAGCTTTGTTGTTTATTTCTCAGGGCTTTCTATGTATAGGATCATATCGTCTGCAAATAATCAAATTTTTACTCCTTCTTTTCCTATTTGTCTTTTATATGCCTTTTGTATCTTTTTCTTGCCTCAGTGCTCGAGCATGTACTTCTAAGACAATGTTAAATAAGAGTGGTTATAGTGGGCATCCTTGTCTTGTTCCCGATCTCAGGGGAAGGCTTTTAGGGTTTCACCATTGAAGATGATGTTATCTTTGGGTTTTTCATATATACCCTTTATCATATTCAGAAAGTTTCCTTCTATTCCTCTTTTGCAGTGTTTTTATCAGGAATGGGTGCCGTATTTTGTCAAATGCCTTTTCTGCATCTATAGAGATGATGATGTGATTTTTTTTCTTTTAATCTGTTTATGTGGTGTATTACATTGATTGATTTTCTTATGTTGAATCATCCTTGCATACCCAGGGTGAAACCCACTTGGTCATGGTGTATAATTCTTCTGATATTTTGTTGAATGCGACTAGCAAGTATTTTGTTGAGGATTTTAGCATCTAGTTTCATTAGAGAAGTTGGTCTGTAATTTTCCTTTCTTGTGGTATTTTTGTTTGGCTTTGGTATTAGGGTAATGTTAGCATCATAGAATGAGTTAGGCAATATTCCTTCTACTTCTGTTTTTGGAAGATCTTAAGCAGAATTGGTGTTAGCTCTTTCCATAATGTTTGGTAGAATTCACCTGTGAAACCATCTGGTCCTGGGCTCCTCTTGGTTGGTAGGCTTTTGGTGACTGAGTCTATCACTTTACTTGTAATTGGACTGTTGAGTTCATCAATTTCTTCTTTCATCAATGTAGGCTGCTTGTGAGTTTCTAGGAACTTGTCCATTTCCTCTAAATTATCATTCTTGTTGGCATATAATGTTTTAAAGTATCCTCTTATGATACTCTTTATTTCAGTGGGGTCAGTAGTGATATCCCCTTCTTCATTCCTTATTTTGTGTATTTGCATCTGTTCTCTCTTTTTCTTTGTTAGTCTGGCTAAGGGTTTGTCAATTTTATTGATCTTCTCAAAAACCAAGTTTTGGTTTTGTTTATTTTTTCTAGTGCTTTCTTATTTTCTATTTCATTTAGTTCTGCTCTAATCTTTGTTATTTCTTCCTTTTTACTTACTTTGGAGTTAGTTTATTGTTGTTTTTCCAATTCCTCCAGGTGTGCAGTTAGGTCTTCAATTTTAGCTCTTTCTTCTTTTTTAATATATGAATTTATGGCTATGGATTTCCCTCTAAGTACAGGTTTGGCTGCATCCCAAAGGTTTTGATATGTTGTGTTGTCATTTTCATTCGATTTGAGGTAGTTCCTTATTTCTTTTGAGATTTCCTCCTTGATGCACTGTTTGTCTAAGAGTGTGTTGTTTAGCTTCCATATCTTTGTGCCTAATCTGGTTCTCTGGCCCTTATGGATTTCCAGCTTCATTCCATTGTGGTCATAGAAATTACTTTGTATAATCTCAATCTTTCTGAATTAATTGAGAGTTGTTCTGTGGCCTAGTATGTGGTCTATCTTGGAGAATGATACATGTGCACTGGAGAGGAATGTATATCCCACTGTATTTGGGGTAGCATTCTTTATATGTCTATTAGGTCCAGGTCCTCTAGTGTATTATTCAGAGTCTTTGTTTCTTTATCGATTCTCTGTCTAGATGTTCTGTCTAATGATGATAATGGTGTATTAAAGTCCCCCATGATAATTGTAGAGGCATTTATTTCTCCACTTAGTTTTTCCCGTGTTTGCCTCATGTATTTTGAGGCACCCTTATTAGGTGCGTAAATGTCTATGATTGTTCTCTTTTCTTGAAAGATTACCCCTTTTACTAATATATAGTGTCCATATTGTCTCTTACAATAGTTTTGCAATTAAAGTCTATTTTGTCTGATATTAGGATAGCTTCTCCTGCCCTTTTTTGGTTATTGTTTGCTTGTAAAATTGTTTTCCAGCCATTCACTTTCAACCTCCTTGAATCCCTGGGTCGAAGGTGGGTTTCTTGTAGACAACATATAGATGGGTCATATTTCCTTATCCATTTAATTCATTTAGGCAGTGTAGAGTAATAAGGGGGAAAAGTAGAGTACTTACAATGGAATGGGAAACCAAATAAAGAAAAATATATGGAATGATTTAAAAGGTAGAATGATGAGGAGAGAGGGAAAGAGTAAAGAATTGTCTGAAAGGAAAAAGTTAATTAAAAAAAAAGAAAAGAAAACAGAATAGACAAGATAGATATTGACATCGTGAAGCTGAGGACAAATGAGAAAAAAATGTGGAATGTAAGAGCCACAACAGAAAGCAGAAGGTGGAAGGATGAAGGAAAGAAAAGAGATAGTGTTGTTAGACAAAATCAATAAACACAGAGAATGGAAAATAAAGGAGGAAGAAGCACAGCAAAGAAGAAACAAGCTAGCAGCACCTAATTTAAAAAAGGGGAGGGGAAGGGGAGGAAAGAGAAAAGAAAAGCAAGAAACAAACAAACAAAGAAAAACCAAACAAGCACACAAGCATGCAATCAAACAAAGCTAAGGAGGAACAGTGCTCTTCCTTGGGCCATTGTGGAGCCTCTCAGCCTGATTCATCAATCAATTACCCTGCAGCCTTTTCTCTGCAGGTTTTGAGGCAGATTTTAGCAATTAAATTAAGTTAAAAAATTCTTTTTTGAAGAAATAAGGGACCCAAAGAAGGCCTCTTCTGAACCAGCCCCTGCACCGAGGGGACCCTAAATAGGCTCGTGGAAAGTTATCAAACACTTCCCACTGCCTGACCTCCTCAGCAGAGTTGAGACTGATACTCAGTGCAGAACTATAAAATTGGCTGCTCCACCCCCTCCTGAGCCAAACCTCTGTGTCCCACAGCTGTTAGGTAAATCAGGCTTCCTCAGTAGATTCGCCTCTCCCCTCAGGCCGATACCACTTCTAGTCGGCTGCTTTGCTCCCCAAAAGCTGTAAGGGGGTCTAGGCAGCCAAACCGACAGGAAAAAAAACATCTCACCCTTTGCCAGTACCCTCCCACTCTCAGAGAGTGCTCCCTCTCACCAGGTTGTTGGGAGGGTGGGGCTTAGCTGTCTGCATCCATGATTTCCAGCTGGGGCAAAAAGCTCACAATTTTATATTGAGCAGTCCACCTCACTGTCCAGCTCCCTCCATATCGATGTCCCCAAAGTTCTCGCTCCACAGGCTCCCAGAACAGACCACATGGGCAGGATCCTGTCCCCAATCAGCTGTCCTCCATGAGAGAAATGATGAGTGCCCACCTAAACCTTCTCCCGGTCAGTTGGCTTTTATAAAGAGTATTTATTTGGGGTAGAAACCCACAGTTACCAGGCCATAAAGAATAAGTTTCTTCCCTCACCAATGTCCATTGCCACGTGTTGGGGCACGATGGTTGCCGATGTCTGCCAAGAATTCACGCTTTCTGTGTTCCTCTCTTCCTGGGGCTTTCCCCTCTCCAGGCTTAGGCTTGCTTCTCTCCACAAGGCCAGATGCAGACTATCAGGCTTCTCTCTTCCTGGGGCCTTCTCTCCTTCCTCACGATCAGACTCCTCTGTGTGCTTGCATCCCCGGGCTCCAGCATTAAAACTCAGCTTCAGAACTCCAACTCAAAACCCCAACTCTGTCCTTTGCCATGCCTTTTATCTTTGAGACCCCATACACCAAGGGTCAATGCTCAACATTTTACTGACATGGCTCAATCAAATCTCATGCCCAGATGAACAGACCCGTTTACAAGCATAATCCAATATCTATTTTTGGAATTCCTAACTATATAAATGGCCAAACTGCTACAAACAGTAGAGACTATATTATTATTTTTAAATTAAGATTAATTTTTTTTTTTATTAGAGAAGTTGTAGTTTTATAGGAAGATAATGCAGAAAATAGAGAGGTCATTTTTACCTACACCCCTTTCATTTTTAATATTTTGCATTAGTAGGATAACTTTGTTACAGTTGATGAAAGAATATTTTTATATTTATACTGTTAACTATAATCCATAGTTTGCATCAGGGTTCACGGTTTGTGTTGTAGAGTCTTTTGGTTGTGATTTTTTTTTTTTTTTAATTCTATTGTAGCAACATATTCACCACCTAAAATTTCCCCTTCTAATCACATTCATATATAAAATTCAGTAGTGTTAATTACATCCCCAATGTTGTGTCACCATCACCACTATACAGTACCAAAATTTTCTATCAGCCCAAATAGAAACTGTGAAATTAAGAATTAACTACCCATTTCCTACCCTTCATTGGTTGATAGGCACTTCAGTTGCTTCCATCTTTTAGCAATTGTGAATAATGCAGCTATAAACATTGGTGTGCAAATATCTGTTCAAGTCCCTGCTTTTAATTCTTTTGGGTATGCACCTAGAAATGGGATTGTCAGGTCAAATGGTAATTCTACACTTAACTTTATGAGGAACTGTATTGAAAATTTTATACTTTGAGACCATCAATTTTCTTGATTTTTTATGACACTAATTTTTAGGATGTCTACTCATTTATAACTTCCCTATTCTCTCCTATGTCTACTAATGTTGGAGATTTTTGTAATTCTTCTATCTAAGTAACCTTTCCAAACTAAATCTCCTTATTCACTTCACATTTAATAGCCCCCAAAAGTCATTCTTTTAAGTGTACTTATCTCTTTCTGTTCCTTATTTAGACTAATAGTTCTGTCACTTGACTGGTCATGAATCTATCTTCAATTCCAAACCCTTCCTCACTCCTTATATATTCCTATCAATTCTACCTCTTTCTATGTCTACTCCTACTCTATTAGGTCAGAACTTCATCAGCTTTTCCCTCAACAATTATTGTAATAACATTTTAATTATTGGTCTTCACTCCTGTGACAGTTTGAGATTATTTTTGTGAATCCCAAAAAGAGAAAGATTATATTGTAAACTAATCTATTCCTCTAGTTGTGACACCCTTTGATTGTATTATATTCAGCTGAGATGTCCATGATTAAATTACCTGCTAAGATTAGGGCTTTGATTTGACAACATCAATAGGGCATGACTCAGCTTGAGTCCCCACCTCTTTGGTGGGCCAATATAAATGAACACTCACTCAAGAAGACACACAGGAAGAGAGATGAGCCGTTCACCTTGGGAAGAGAGTTGAGACTGATATGAGAAGCTGTGAGAGACCAGCGCTATGTCATCCTACAAGTGAGATTGGGAAGAAGCTGGGTCCACGGAGCCTCAAGAGGAAGAGGAATCCCAGGAAGGAGAGAACAGGCAGAGATCAATGACCATCTGGCTTTAACATCTGGCAACTAACTTTGGTGAGAAAACAACCTTGAGTTGGACTCTTTAGGGCCTTATAACTGTAAGCTTTTACCCCCAATTAATTACCCTTTATAAAAGTCAACAGATTTCTGGTATTTTTAAGCAGTACCCTTTGGCAGACTAATACAACTCCTTTATCCACCCATTACTTCCAAAATTATCTAATCAAAATAGTTCTCTTCTGTAGCAGTTTGGCATTATTTATGAATTCCAAATATAGACATTGGATTATGTTTGTGAACGGGTCTTTTCCTCTGGGAATATTAAATTATATTGGATTGAGAGATTTCACTTTTACTTGGTTAAATACTGATTAAGGCTTTGATTGGGCCACATAAGTAGGATGTTAAATGGGTAGGGACTCACAGAGAAACCGCTCCACAGAGAAGGGAGGTTGGAGCTTTGAGCTGGAGCTCCATGTTGGATAGAACATGGAGAAGCAGATACATGAGGAAACATAGAAGGCTTCATTAGACATGGCAGAGGCCCTGGGAAGAGAGACAAGCCATTGGCCTCAGAGTTTACAGATGGCCTTGTAGAGAGAGCAGAGCAGCTGAGTCTGGAGAGAAGCGAACCCTGGGAGAGGGACAAGACATATCCCAGCCTACAGCTGTTATTGGAAGAAGCTGGGACCACAGAGCCTTCAGAGAAAGAGGGAGGTTGAACCCTTGCAGATGTCAGCAACCATCTTGCTCCAACATGTGGCAAAAGGCTTCAGTGACAAAAGTAACTTATGCTTTATGGCCAGGTAACTGTAACCTTCTACCCCTTTAATAAAAACCAACTTATTTCTGGTATTTTGCATCAGCACCCCCTTGGCTGACTAATACATCTTCTTTCCTCATTCTACTCTAGAGTCCTGACGGAACAAGGCAAGAATCAGGTTCCTGGGGAACCACACTGAGTCAGGTTTCCTGGGGCCTTGGTAAATCATGGTTACCCTGTTCATAGGTGGCCTATGACAATCAAATCCAAAGACTCTTACATCATGTTTGATGAAAGAATGCCTAGAAATGGTTTTGAGCCATTGGTAAAAGGATGTAGAGAAGCTATAATTGAAGAAGCAAATCATTAGTTCAATTCTGGGATCTCGTAACAGCTATTAGGTGAAATAAACAAGTGGCTTAGTACAAGTGCCATGTATAATGTGGGGGTACAAGATGCCTACATGTAGATAAGATGTATGGTACCACAAGAACATGGAGTTACTTGACAGGATCATGTCTCTTCCTTTCCCAGAGGGCGGCCATCCTAGCTCATTAGTTATAAAACAAAGTCCAAATTCTTATCATGATAAAGACATGCATTTTGCATGCTTCAAATCCCATCCCAGCTATACCAATGACTAACCAAGACACTTGGAGAAATTACTTTAGTTCTTTAGGTCTGTTCCTTTCCTTATTAAATTCAGATAAGAAAGTCATACTTGCGTTATTGTTTGAAGAAAATTAAGATAGCCTGCATATGTGTAAATCTCCCTTAATCTAGTCCCTTTTGGTTTAGCTTCTGTCCTAACCTACGCTATGCAAAACCTAGGTTGCTATCATTCTCCTGCATGTCCACAGCTGTTGGAGATTGAATCATGCCCCTCACAAAACATGTTCAAGTCCTAAGCACTGGTCCTGGCGGTGCAAACTCATTTGTTAATAGGATCTTCAAAGATCCTAGTAAGATGAGGCCAAATTGAATCGGAATAGGCCATATTCCAATATGACTGGAGTCATTATAAACAAAGGAAATTTGCAGAAGCCAGATGAGAAGCCCAAAGGAGACGGATTACCATGTGATGGAGGCAGAGATAGCACCACCACCAGAACACTAAAGAATTCAGGAGATATCATGGTCTGCCATTTACTTGATTTTGGACTTCTAGATTCCAAAACTGTGAGACAATAAATTGCCATTGTTTAAGCCAACCACAATGTTTGTTTAGCAAGCCGCCATATTTGTTACAGCAGACCCGGCAATCTGAAACAATAGCCACGTTCATTTCCTCATGCTTTTTTTTCTCATTCTGCTATATTTGAAACTACTTTAATCATGCTGAAATCTTAACTTACCTTAATGTCCCATGTCTACAGTGAATAATTCCATGATATTTCCATTTATAATCAATCAATTATTCCTTCATTTGTACCTTGTGTTATGCTTACTCATGCTTTGAACTACATTGCATTCATTTCCCCCTCCTTTTATAAATGGTTACTGGCCTTTGGTGTTCAGTAGATTATAAGCTCCAGGAATGCAGGGTGTCTGACTTCTCTTTTTATCCCTGAGCCTCATCACTCAGTGAATATTTGATCTGAAATATGAGGGTCTCATTGAATAACCCTTGAGACTGACTCTTGCTTACTACTGCCCTGTAAGAGGCATATAAAATGAAACAATTATAAAATGACATTTTCTCTGTTTGAAATTGTTTTTGAAAAGGTTTTGCATTTCAATTTATGGAAGATTTTTATTATCCTCTGCATTTTTCCCCTCTTGCCCCTAGACTTTAATATTATCTACATTAGCATTGCCTAAAAGGCTAAAGTTTGATTTTGTTCTTTCAATCCAGAAAAAAAGTGAAGAAAACATGATTCTATTTTTTTATATTTGCAAGAATTAACAAAAAGAGCATTTTTCTCAAGTGTATTAGCTAACGTGATGGAGTAAGTGGCAGTTATAGAACAGGCTGACTATTAAAACTTCAAATATTTAAGGTGAACACCACCCCTTAACTGTTCTCATTGTTACATAAATTGGAAATCCTATATAACTAATGATGCATGGCAGAAACACAGGCTTTTTCTCATATTGCTCTACACACTCTTAATTTTCCTCTGCAAGTTAACTGTGGCCTGAAGGAGTGTGCAATGTTATCCTTAGTGATATTGGCTCCTGAATCTCATATCTGGTGGCATTGTGGCTCTAGATATAGAGAATGAATGGGTTACTTTCAATAACAAATGCTTTGAAGAAGTTGTTCTAATTAAACAGAAAGTCATTGTGTACAGTGAGGTGTTTCTCTATACCTTTCTCAAGCCACAGGGCTGGGGAACATTATTAACTCAGCAATTAAGAATGACAGTACCAAAGTATTGGGGCCTGCCAACTCCATTTAGTCCTCTCATCTCCAATAGGCATTAATGCAGAATCTCTTTTTCTCCCTCTAGACTTCATTGCTCTAATACCCACTCATGTGCTGACACTTTTCTCTTTTCTTAGCTCCTTTGCTGCTGTCTTAGCCTCTGGAAGAGATCCATGTATGGGAACAAGTGGCTCCCTCTACCAGGCAGCGAGTCAGTAATTCTGTATAGCATGTTTGATAGCCATTAGTAACTGGGTATAGAAGGGCCTCTATGTCTCATGTCCCAGATTGACAAAGACTGTTATAGACCCTTTACAATGCACTTGAGCCACTAAGGGAAAAGAATGACTCTTTCTCTGGTAATCTGTAGTTCAATATTGACAGGAGCATTAGGAGAAATTTCAGATTGCCTATTTCTGCTGGCTAGAAGGCCCTGTAATTGTGACAGGCTGGGGGCAGAATGCCTTTGGTGGCTGACTTAGTGAAAATACTTGATGGAGCTCTCAAAGCCTTTGTAGGTATTTCTATTTGGAGAAGAGCACAGGGGCTGCATTAGCTGAGTCCTTGAGATGCAATTGAGAAGGCTATCCTTCTGGCTGAGAGAAATGGCAGAGCTTCTTTGCAACAAATGATCATAAATTGCTGGAGTGTCTGCGAGGCAATGAGAGGTCTTGCATGTTAGTGCTAATGCAAGCTGCTCTCATACTTTTGATTAGTACCTGCTACTGGGAAGAAATAAGGGCCTGAGGATAAAGCTACCAAGGCATGTTTGTATCCCCCAAGTACATGCCAATAAAAGTGAAAGGCTTTCAGCTCCAATTCTACTCTAAAAACAGATTCTCAAAACTGAATAATCAAATCCAAAGGGGGTCAAAGTTAGAAACTAAGATCAAGTGAAATTTGGAAATTGGAAAGTGAGAGAAAGTAAGCAATATCCTCAGCCAGTCAAGCATGTCTGTCAACCCTGTCATGTGTTCATGGTTTCTTTTCGTTTTTTTTGCATTTTTTTTTCATTCAAATTCTGTATAAGGCCATGTGATTAATATCATAGGAAGTATCTAATCAAAAACTGTGCATAATTTTCAAGCTAAAATACATAGAAAAATTCTTGTTCAGTATTGCTGAAGTCCATTTTGAGCAATTTTGACATGTTTCCAGTACGTAATCTAGGTCCTTGTTAAACTTCCTAAGATGCAGTAATCCATGTTTGTTTGCAAATTGTTTTGCAAATACACTTCAAATGTACAGATTTACAGTAAGTGACTTTTGATGTACTTAGAAAATGCTCATACTTGTGGTTATCAAAGTTTCCTAGCAGCTCTGGAGTATCATATGTACTTCTAGGCAGCATCTATGAGCTTTGGTTCAGTATAACACAGACATGAGGATTTTGCCACCTGGTAATCCTACACTTTTTAAGAGACTTGATGGTAATGATGTAGTTGATGCTGGTGGTGGTATACAACATCTGGGAGGTTTTTACTAGGTGAGAGATGCTCTGCTAGGTACTTAACATAGATTATCTCATTTAATTTTCTCAACATCCTTAGCATGATCATTACTCATATTCTTTAAAGAAGCTGAGACTCAGGGTGTAAAATTAGCTTGCCTAAGGTTATACAAATAGCTAAAGGAAGATGATGAGCATTAACTCATATTATCCTAATCCCAAATCCAAAATGCCAAAAAGGAAGGTGGACTGGTATGGCAGAAAAGCAATAGAGTATTTGTTGAGAGATTTGGGGTAAAATTCTCACTCTCATTATCTAGCAGTGTTCAGTGAACTTCTTTTTTTTTGAGATCCAGCATGTGGTCTTCCAATTTCTGGTAGGCTTACTTTAATTTTGTTTTTGTAAAACGCCACTTCTAATGGCTACTCATGAAGTTTGAGTGCTATTTACTCTACTCTCAGCTGCAAGGTTAAGCCCCAATTGGCTTAAGTAGCATTTCCTAAAGGATGAGTCAATTATATGCTAGAGCTTCCAGTGATAAAGGTATGAAATATCTCTTCTTTCTTCTGCAGGAAATGTACATTGTCTTTTATTGAATTATTTGGTGTGTCAAAATATGAGGTGTGGAAATAAAGCAATAATTTGGACATTGTGGAAGAATGAATCAAAACTTACTGTGACCATGGACACTTGCACTGTGACTTTCCCACACCTCTCAAGAGATGAAGGTTCTTTCCCCAAACCTTGCATCTAGGCAGACTTTCTGATTTGTTTTAACCAGCAGAAAGTGAAAACAATGAAATTGTGAAATTCTAAGGTAGAGTGTTTACAGCTTCCATTGTCTCTTTTTTGGAAATCTGCTTTAAGACTACCAGATAAGGAAACCAGGCTAATTGACTGAAGGATGATAGACTATATGGGAGAGAACCAGGGTACTCAAGACAATAGTCAAGAGTTAACTGTCAGAGTTGGACTCAGTTGTGGTTTCCCTACACACGTCTCTTCTGTCCTCTTTGAACCTATAATCAGAATTAGAGTTGGTAGGTGTACATCCAAGAGACTTAAATCATTGGGCTGTCCATGTGCCAGCTGGGCCCTGAATCTCAACAGAGTTGCAACACCTACTCTTCATTTCATTTGTCTCACCCAGGACAACTATCAAGGAGGTGATGATGGACAACTAAGGACATACTAAGGAACCGAGAGAGTCTATAACTGCAAACAAGAGAGTCCTATCCATCAGCGCTATGGGATCACAGCTCCCTCTCAATTAGAGGTGGAGTGGACATCACCATTCCAGAATCCTCAGGATTGGGGAATGAACTATGGACTAAAGCAGACTTGCTGTTATTCTACTACAAACTTATTGTTTATCAATGGAAGAAATTATATCATTGATGTAGAGGCGGTGGCCACTGAAGGTTATGAGGTCAGGGAGAGGGAAAAACAGGTGAAATATGGTGTCATTTTTAGGACTTGGGAATTGTCCTGAATGACATTGCTATGACAGATACAAGCCATTATAAATCTTGCTATAACCTGCAGAATTGGGTAGGAGAGAGGGTAAACTATATTGTAAACTATATTCCACACTTAGTGGCAATGCTCCAAAATGTGTTCATCAATTGTAATGAATGTACCTCACTAAAGAAGGATGTTGTTAATGTGGGAAAATGTGGGAGGTGTGGGAAGTGGGGCATATGGGAATCCTCTATATTTTTTATGTGACATTTGTATAATCTAAGTATCTTTAAAAAAAAAAAGAGTCAACTGTCAGATATTGTGACTCAGGCCATCTTGGGTCTTCCAACTAAACAGATCCCCTACTTAAAAGCTACAGGAGTGAGCTCAGTAGATGAACCACAGACATCCAACTTTATGGTGAGAAGCCCCTAAACTCTTGTGTTTTAACGAAGTTTTTTGGTGGTTTATTACACACTAAAAATTAATTGATAATGTCACTGTGGCTAGTGATTTGAGTGAGGTAGGAAAAGCAATTAGAGAGAAAGAAGAAGAAAACTAGATTCTTAATATTTGTCACGTGAGATGTTAAATCAAGCCTTCACTGAAGTCTGTACTACCTCTAGACTTAACATATAAGAGAAGCACCAATGTCTTCCCTATTGTTGTTTTTTGTTTTGTTTGTTTGTTTGTTTTTCTGGAGGGGGGACAGAAGAGGGAACTTAAGTCAATTATATTTAATTTATTATGGTACAACATACAGAAGTAAATTATCTTAATAACGACATTGTGTCATTGGCTAATTCTCATAAGAATGTAGCTTTGGAAATTATTTTATCATCTCTGGGTCCATTCATCATCAAAGGGATTGATAGGGATATCATTATGAAAAACAAAATTCCCAAGTTAACTTTATCCAAAGGATAAAGAGAACGATAAAACTCTAGTAGCTTTTGTAATGTTTTTCCTTTGTTCATTTGTGAAATGAAAAAGCCCTAAATGACTCGACCTATCTAAATTTGGCACTGTGTCACAGCAGAGGAGGCTTACATTATTTTAAAGAATAACTGGCTAAGCAAGTTTTCCTGAGTATGAAGGTAGTATTTTTTAGATAGGTGATCACTTTTTGCTTTTTATCTATGGAGAAAAACGGCATAGTTTTCAACTGGAA
Organism: Tolypeutes matacus; assembly: GCA_026826555.1. Classification (NCBI taxonomy): domain Eukaryota; kingdom Metazoa; phylum Chordata; class Mammalia; order Cingulata; family Chlamyphoridae; genus Tolypeutes; species Tolypeutes matacus. The sequence continues at coordinate 3,244,464 of JAKSZT010052319.1, read as the reverse complement.
ATCAGAAGCTAGCATACAACTTCACTCTCATTATAGGGCAGATCAAACATTTTGTAGCAATTTCAAGTAAAATGTAGGGGGAGAGGCACAGAAATATATGTACTTTTTTGTTTAACTAATTGTATTAAATGTAGATGCATATGTTTCTGAGATATAATTAAAATAATACTTGTAATCCTCTAGGCCTTTTGGATTCATTATTCAGATTAGTCTTTGACAATTAATTCTGGCTTTCAACCAGTCTTCAATAGTTTTCTAGACATTGGCTTCTAAATACACCATTCACAAAAATCTCTCCTTAACTGTGACATCAAATATAAGGACAACGTAACCTAGTTAGTTCAAAATTATGATCCAATCATCTATGGAAATAGTTGATTCAAATAACTCAACTAAATAAAGTGATGCTATAAAGATCTAAAGTTAAGTTTTATTTGTAAGTAATAATCAACATTGAATGTGATGTAAATTTCGTTCAGCCCTCTGATTAAAAAGCTTTGGGCATTCCAAGAGACACTCATTTACTTATTATATCTTTGAGTACCTACAATATGCCAGATCCTTTGGCTGAGATGAATGTAAAATGGTAAATTTTCTCAGGGATCTCACAATCTCAGGGATGAGCCAGACATTTTTCCAGACTGTGCAACAAAGTAACTTGGGATAATGAGACATGGTTGACAGTGCTGGACAAAGGAACAGAGTTAATTGGATGTTCTCTTCAAAAGAAAATCCCAGCCATGTTGTCCAGTCTTGCCACCTTGGTGAGGGGAGCACTCCATCCATACTCTCCTGATTTCTGCTCTGGGAGAGAGCCTTGCTCGTGGATCTTAACATGCATAAGAGGGGGAAGTCATCAGTGCTGAATATCCACATCTGGTTCTTCTCTCCTTCCAGCCACCTCATAGGATTAAACTTGCTGACCTTGTTTTGGGTGGGTAGGAAAAATAACTAATTCTAAGCCATGAATTACAAATGAAAATAAGTTATGCCATTACTGGTTTGGCATTTTTAACCAAGAGTTTTTGGGTAATTTTATAATTGTTTACTTATGTGAATTGGCTAGCCTAGCATGACAAAAGGAAAAGTTATGGAGAAATAATACTTATTTCCAAAATTGTCCCTATATTTTCAGACTTATAAAAACACCAGTCCCTGCATCACAAACTCCTTCTGACTAAAACCCCAAAACTGTAGACTGCACTTACCTACACACATGTTTTCAGGCATATTTATGCAAAGCATTTTACTTTCTTCCTCCATTTACTTAATCTATAATTATTCTCATGAAGAATTCTGAAAGCACTTGATGAGATGTTTGCTGGTTGGTTGACACTTGGTGTCATGAATGTTTTAAAAATAGACTTTAAACAAGGTGTGTTTTCAGAACATTGGAAAATTCATTTCACCTCATTTCAGGCCTCTATAATGATAGAAGTAGATATTACAGATTTTATAAAGAAAATGAAAGAACAGGAACAGAAGCATAGAAGACACATTGATCCAAAATTATCAGGCCTGGATATGTGACTTCCTCCTAGGCATGTTGTGTGGTTTTGTAAAAGAGTTTGATTATGTGTCCTCCAAAACACTTTCCCAAGAATCTTTTGCTCTGGAGGGAATTTTATTTCTTATGTAAGCTTCAGTATGAGAGATTGTTCTTTTATTTCTGAAAGTTCTTGGCACTCTGTGTATGTAATGATGTTTTAGTGATGTTATAAAATGCTATAGCTTTGCATTATATTTATCTGTGATTAAGCTTTCTTGTGCTGGAGATGGGATGAGATTCTTTTCCTCGGGGTGCAACTTGAAGTTTCTGCAGTATTCATGTAAAATACAATTTGACAATGAAATGTAGCTCAGAGAGTAAAAAATGATGAGTGTTCTAAAGGAATCTTTAGGTAAAGGAACTAAAATCAGCATTCTGTGTGTAGAAAAATGAAGTCTTAAGAAGCTAGACTCCCACAAAATAAGCGACTTCTTGAGAATATATAGGGCACTTTAGAAACTGTTTTAATTCTTTCAAGATAAATTATTATCTCTTGGTAGAAAATAGTTGCATAAGAGACCACATTTTTTTCCCTAGCTATTTCAATTTAAATATAAGTTGAGTTGAAATAGTTGGGTGCATACATCTAAAGGAAACATAGAATATGGTTTTTCCACCAATTCTTCTGAATGCAGATACTCAATTTTCTGGGGTTACAATTTCTCCAAACCTTAATATTTATATAAGTCACTTATGACAATTATGCACTTAAATGATAAATAGAAAACTTATTTCACTTAAGCATTTGATTCTATTTGGCTCGCGTTTATTAAGTACCTCCTATGATCCAGCACATGACACTGGAATGGCAATGATGAATAAAAAGCAGTCCTTACCAGTAAAAATGCAGTCTAGTTAGGGGCACAATGACATGAACAGAGGGTTTTGGTACAATTTGGAAAGGCAGTGGCTCTGCTACATTAATGTCCAGTATATGTTTCTGGGAGACATTTTTCTTTGTTTAGATTTTGGGGCATGTGCATGTTTTTCAGTGTTCTTGCATAGAATGGATTGGAATTTCACATGGCTTTAACTAGTGAATCACAAAAAAACATGGAGAACTCAGCTTTGGCCTAGAGTAATAATACAGAATTTATACTTAGAAATATCTCTCTTTGTATATGCGTTTGAACTGATTGACACCTGAACTTTTCTGAAAATGTTAATAACCAAAACAGCTTATAAGGAAATAATGACATATTCTTATATACAATATATTGATCACTCTGGCTGATAAGGGCATAAATATCATTAAATGAATGATTCTGAAATTGTGAAATGTAAAGTTCTGGAGCTCCTGTGCTTAAATTTCTGATTTGAACAAATTGTCATTTATAAGTTCCAAAGAACACATTACCTCTGCTGTGTGAAAAACCCATATGATCTGCACTGTCAGATTTTATTATTATTGTGACAGATATTTTAGCATATAAATCTTAAACTAATGAAAAAATGTCATCTTCTTTTTGGAACTAAGTGTTCAAAATGCGTCAACTATTTGATTTGATAGACATTTCTTCAGAAGGCTTGGGAGGAATTGCATATTAAGAATACTTTGTATAGGAAACTCTTATCATTTATATCCACCTCCACAGTGGATAAATTAATTGTAAACCATTTTTGAGAACTAGAATTCAAAATAAACTTTTATCTGTAGAAACAGAACTCAAAATATGCCAAACAATATTTCTGTGCATTTTATCGTATGCCAAGAGATTTATTTTTATTTATTCGTTCAAGATCAAAACCAGAGGAGTAATATAAGATCTTTCAGAACAGAGACAATGTTTTGCACCCTTTGAAGCCATCATAATGAGGTCACAGGGTATATGGTCAACTGAATAATGGAATGATTGAATCTTTGTTTGGCCTGTATTTTGGAATTTTTTTTATCATCCTGACAAGTATGCATTTTTAGGACAAGTAAAATCTGGTGTAGTAATTCTCAAAATTTTATAAGATGTGTGTAAAATCATCTGGTTGTTTATTAAATTGCAGATTTCCAGGTCACATCTTCAGAGGTCCTGATTCAAAAGGGCTCTGGTGGGGTTCCCCATAGATAATTCTGACTTAGGTGGTTCAAGAAATATGCTTGCATAAAGAGTGATGAAGAATATGCAGATTAATCATTATATGATTCAAGATACTCAGGGGCTACCTGAAGTTCTGAAATGTATCGAAGTTGAATTTGGAATTAAGTAAGAAAACAAAGAATATGAGAATGGGAATTTATTTAATGATTACCTTTTCCTTTAAAAGAAGATTTTGAAATTACAACTGCATCTAAAGTAAAGATTTGATTAAAGTTAAATGTCCAGAGATCAAGTGCATTCATTTGAACTGTTCAAAGTAATTTTCCTAAAACCACTCTGTCTTATAGGATGGCAGAATATCCACCTATCTAATCTCTGATCTATTGAAGTTCCAATGTTCTCTACATCTTTCATCATGTATTGCTCTGAAATTTTATTTCCATGACTTGAATAGCAGTATACGTAAGACTTTTCTCTATTAATGCACCAGCCAAGCAATTATTTGACAATCCAGCATGTAATATAATTTTCTCCTCTGGGGAACTCATAACATATGTTTAGTTCCATTAAAATGCAAAGGTTAGGGAATCATTCTTCTTGTCTTCACTGAGCACAAACTAAAAAATATGAACATTTGGCCATAACTCTGAAGATGTTAGTCATTTTCATTTTTTAACATCACTTTATGCCATGTTAATACAGTGCAATGTATGTCATCTGATTCCAGTTGAATGACTTTACTGTAAGGTGAACTGTCCTAAACGATGTTCACCATGGAGTTTATGTATTCAATTCTAAGACAGCTATACATTTAGCAGAATTTCACACTTAATTGCGAGCAATATTACCCCAAAGAAGTTTTCCTCTAAAGAGTTGTTTCCTGGTAATATTGGAAACATATGATATGGCTTATGAATTCCAAAAATAGGTATTGGATTATGCTTGTAAACTTGTCTGCTCCTCTGGGTATGATTAAATTATGATTAGGGCTTTGATTGGGTCATGTCAGTAGATTGTTGAGTTCCTACCCCTTGTTGGGTGGGGACTCACAGACAAAAGACATGGCAAAGGACAGAGTTGGAGTTTTGATATTGAGTTTTTGAGCTGGAACTCTGGGAAGTAAGTACACAGAGGAGCTTGATTGTGAAGAAGGAGAGAAGGCCCTGGGAAAAGAGATGAGCCATTTGCCTGATAGTCTACAGTGTACCTTGTGGAGAGAACAAGCAGTTGAGCCTGGAGAGAATCAAGCCCTGGGGAGAGTGACAAAGTCTAGAGAGCCTGACCATGGAACCTTAAAAGGAAGAGGAAGGCTAAATGTTGGCAGCCATCTTGCTCCAACAGGTGGCAACAGACTTTGGTGAGGAAAGTAACGTATACTTTATGGCCTGGTAACTGTAAGCTTCTACCCCAAATAAATACCCTTTATAAAAGCCAACAGATTTCTGGCATTTTGCATCAGCATCCCTTTGGGTGACTAATACACTCACTCTCTCACCTCTTGACACCAAATTCAGTCACCTCAACATCACACTAGTATTCTCCTTTCCAGTCTTAATGCCTCTAAATCTTCACTCTCACCTGAACTATTTTAGTCTCTTTTGAGGTGGACCCTTTGTCTGTCCTTTGCTTCCAAATGAATCAACCTATAGATATTTCTAATGTGCCATAATCCTATTCAGATATCTTTAATGGTTTATTCTTACATGAAGAATAGAATTCTAAAAATTCTAATTCCTTGGAATTTTATTCAACATCCTCACAACATCATCCTAATTAATTTTATTATTTTTATTCTTTACACTTTTATATTCACGCTCTTTGCTTCTAAAATAAGTCAGATGCTCATCAAATATTCACTTCCTAATGACACTCATATGTGACACTTTTCATGGGAAGTATAGTCTTTCATCCTACCCCATTCACCTTGTTATGACCTTGGGACTCAAAGAAGCTATCTTTCATGGTTATGACCCTAATGCTTTAGAACAATTGCATGGAGTAGGTATGAAATCCTCTACAAAATGGTCCAATTGGGGCTAAGTGATTTCAGCCACAGTTTTATCAGTCTTTTATTGGAAGAATTCTGTGTATCCATGAAGACAGAGAAACAAAGAAAACTGGTCCAGAACAAAGCAGTATAATGGAGCAGGCATACAGCAAGAAACAGAAATATGGTGCAGAACCAGAACTTTTCTGATTTTAGCTTATTCCTGAAGTCCTGAATGATATAATTGTATCCTCAAAATGTAATGTTTTTTTTTTCTTTAAGCAAGTCTAGATTAGTCTTAGTACCCTTGCAATCAAAGAGCAAAGATTATAACTAAGCACACAAAGAGGCACATACACATATATACACATGCCACCTTACTTTTCCTGGGCTGGGAATGTTTACCTTTCAGTACCACAGCTTGTCAAAAACCTACCCATCATTTAAAGCCTAAATCTTACTTAAACTCTACCGTAATCTGCCATTCACAAACACTCTCTCTATATCTATAATATTTAAAATAGTTTTATAACATACACTATTGCTTTATATAAATTTGAGTTCAAGGACTACATGAGAGTCATCTTAAATAACCTAATGCTTGTACCTAATCCAATTGTTTTAAACATGGACAGCATTAATAATAATATTTTTTTAATTGAATGGAAGAAACTTATGTAATTCCTCTATAGACTTAACCTCTTGATAGGAAAAACTAACATAAAATAAATTTCATAGCAGTCATGATGATCATTTCCTAGAGAGTATCTTTGTTTTCCTGTTGTTATCTCAGTGAATGTCTGAGACCCATTGGTGATGAAACTTTGATTATCTATTTCCATCTCCCTAGGAAGACTGGGAAATCACATCCAGATTGTTGGTATAAATATGAGAAACATCAAAAACAGTTTTTTGCATGTATCCCAGTCATTATGGTGAGGGAGGGAGTCTGATGGCTTAGAGCCCCCCAGCTGTGTTTGAAAGACCTTTCCAGTGTAGAAGGAATAAATTGCTTTTATATAAAACCTTAAAATGTATGCATAGTGCAAAAGGGTAAAATTCAGTAAACATTAGCGAGTTGATGGTTAAATGATTGTTAAATGTGCTTTCCAAAACTAAAGGTCATCTGAAATTATAAAAAATGGTATTTAAGATCTGAATTGATTTTTGACAGTGCAGGCAACTCATCATCCAAGCATATAAATTATTTGAAGAAGTCAAATTATTTATATAGTATGTAACATAGAGACACAGCTTCTCACCCCAGTCCACACCACAGCACCTACTGAGTTAGGAACCAGCTTTACTAACTCCACTCCAAAAGAACAAGTCTTGATAATAAAGAAAAGGGCATGGGATAGAAAAGGGTGGATCATTTTTTTTCTTTTTTCAGTGGACACTATTTGTGTTTTATAGCAGGCATTATTCCAAGTAGGAGGACAGGGCAAATAAGGGCAGAAAATGTGAAAGACAAACCATCTTTTCTTGACAATCTATTAGGTACCAAGCAGTGCATTTACTGCTCTAGTTGTGTCTCATTTCACTTTTAATATAGTCTTATTAGAAAGGGTTTCCTTATCTTTGAGATAATGATATTGATCTACTGCTAAATTAAGTAGTTTGTCTCAGTTCTGCCTAAATGTTAGTGATGGCGCCAAGATTTATGCTGAGGTCTGTGTTCTTTGAATTACACAGCCCAGCTCCTAAAGCCTGGCTTTCTGATTTATCATTTATTAACCAATATCTAAGACCTCAGGTGTTCCTACTAGACATTCTATGACAGTTGAGTTTTGGCTTGAGTACTGTTTGCATCTAACTGAATAGTTAACAGAGGTTTTTCTCTTGCCTATACAAGATAGTAAAAAAACAGCCTTATGGAATAGCATCTCATTTAAGGGTGTGATTTTTAATTTGGGCATTTTTTTGAAAAATAACAGTGATGGTAATGTTCCTCTCTAGGTGAACTTGATGGTTACATGATATAATTAAGTTAAAGGTGTTAAAGTGTCTAGAAACAAAAGAACTTGGGATTCTTTAAGCATAAGAGACCAAAATAACATGTTTTATATCCTTTACTTTCTGAGATACTATTAAAGGATAGTCTAGGATCTCTTTAAAGGTAACAGACATAGAACAATAGAAATAACAGGAAGGGGATCTTTTTAAAAAAAGACATTTTAACCAATTTCTGAAAGTAAGAATTGGTAGAGGAATGATAAAAAATGTTGCAAAAAATTTTAATTACAAAGTCAGAGTGGGCTACATTTATATTCCAGGAAATTGATGTTTCCAGATGGGTCCCCAAAAGACCCTGAGCCTGAAATGTGGGGTAAAAGAGAATGCAGTAGTGAAACCTGGTACTGAAATGGGGGCTAGTTGAAAACCTATACACAAAATTTTTAACACCACAATACAAACAGTTACAAGCACATTTCTCTCATAACACCACTTTACAACGCACAGCAGCCAAGCATTTGACAAATTAAAAAATAATAAAATAAAAAGCATAAAAATATAGATAATTTCCTAGAACAAAACACCTAAAAAATTTTATATGAAGAACTGAGGTGGCAGAAAAGTAAAGATTATCTGCAGTGCAAAATGGATGAAAGCAGTGATGCAAAGAGGTAAACAAGTTCTGAATCTGGCATCTGTCCTGAGAACATCTGCTGGCTTGTTTTACTCTAAGGGTCTATGCTTGGGGGCCCAGAAACAAAGCCAAGGACCCTTGGTCAGTAGAAAATAATACGAGAGATCCCACATACTGCCAAGAACCACAAGAGGACATGCTATTCGTAAGTGAATTCGAAGGGGAAAAAAATCATCCCAGGAAGGAAGACTGAGGAATTGTACTTGTTCTAGACTTATATTGGGTGGAGGGAAAATAACATACCTTGAAAATGCTTAAAAACAAGTCAGTCCTCTCACGAGGTTGTGGCCAAATTGCCACCATCTCTATCCTGAAACTCTCAAGGTGGGGATGTAGTTGAAAGTGATTAAGGGTTCATCTGTCCCCAAATACCTGGCATAAACAATGAAGATGAGTGATCTCCATGCAGTTCCATATGTAAACAGTGATGAGTCACATAGAAAAGCATGAAAAAAATGTTGTCACCAAAGAATACATTCAAATGTCTATACTTAAAATGCTCACAACATGCAAAACTAAACAATGTTTTATTTGGGAATACATATACATTTTTGTGAAACTCTTGGTTACCTCTGGAGAACAAGGATTGTGATGCCATTATCAAAGACACATGGGGACTTCAAGCTTTTTAAGCATCTTATTAAAAGGATTTAATAATAAAATATCTATAAAAGAATTCCCTGGAAATGTAAAAATTAGATAAAACTGGAATGACAGTAGCTAAGGAAAATCCTCTCAGCTTGCTTAGCCACTATGTGAGAAAGAAGAGGCTCTACAACTCAGGGCTTTGCTGGGTGGAAGTCCCACTTTCTACATCTCCCTCCCACCGGCATTTAGAACCACAAGAGGGCCTAAATTGGGAAGACTGAGAAATTATCCCAAAGACTGCCCCTTCTCGACAGGACTATTTAAATTACAGCAGTGGGTGAATTTTATGCTACGCGATTTTCTGATGTCCATTTGGTGGAGCACATGAGGAAGACCTTATTAATAATAGATAAACTAGATTTACTTTGCATATCTGAGGTGTAAGTGCATATCTTTGTTACTGCTTATCATAAGATGACAGAAATTGAAAGATGAAAGCCAGGGAGTAGAATCCAGACAGTTGAAGGAGGAAGCCAATGAGATATTCAAATTGGTGGAGTGCAGAACTCTACAGCGACTAACAGAGATACTTTTTGTGGTTGATGGAAAATAAAAATGAGAGTGTATCTATGTTATTCTAATCAAGAAAGGAGCACACCTAGGAGATTAGTGATGGGCGATCCTAGGAAAACAGGTGTGCAGCACATCCAGAGAGTGATCTGTGTAGACCAGAGCAGGGAAACATGCACACTTTGAGGCAAGTATATAGAAAATTAGAGATTCCACAGTTTAATAGTGTTTTGGTTTCCTAGGCTGCTCAAGCAAATACATTGACATGGAGAGGGTTAAACAATGGGAATTCATTCACTCATGGTTTGAGGCTGAGAAAATGTCCAAATTGACATGTCATCAAGGTGATACTTTCTTCCAGAAGACTGTGGCTGACTGCCAGAGATCCTGGGTCCTTAGGTTGTCACTTGGCAAAGGCACATGGTGGTGTCTCCTGGTTTTTCACCCATCTCTTCCAAGTTTTGTTGACTTTCAGCTTCTTGCTTCAAGAGGCTTTCTTTCACTCTGTCTGAATTTTCATTCTGCTTAAAAAGGGCTCCAGTAATAGGATTAAGACCCATAGTGATTGAGATGGGCCACAACTTAACTGAAGTAACCTCATCAAAAAGTCCTACTTACAATGGGAGCACACCCACAGCAATGGGTGAGATGTAAGAACATGCTTTTCTGGGGGTACATACAGCATTAAATCACTATAGATGTTATCCATAAATACGTGATAAAGGTAGAAAATGCAAGGAAATTTAATGATGGAAGAAAATGGCTTACATGTGGTTTGGCTTCCCACCTTCCCACTTGCTGAGTCAGATTCCTGGCTATCCAATCTTCTACCACCAGTAGAGAGATCACTGCTGCCTTTGACCCTTGTTGGGGACTTGAGCTCAGGAGCCCTGACCAGGTGCAAAGATGATCAAGGTCAGGCACCTGCACCTGCAGAGTCTGCATTCACTCTGGAAGTATCCTGGACACTCTATCTTTGAGGGAAGTTAACATTAAACGGAAAATAACCCTATCACGGCAGGTCAAGAGAGAAACCAAGGAAGAAAGGAAAAAGCTTTATTCCTGGCTTTTGAACAAGGAGTACTGCATTTTCATTTTGCACTGGGCTTCACAAATTATGTAGCTGGCCTTGCCTTCAAATATTTACTCAGGCACACGTACTTTCGAAAGCAGGAATATTCAACATTCTGAGGACTACTGGACACAGTGTCTGAGTTGTCATTGATACCTAGAAATCTGAAGTGTCATCGCTAATGTAGGGATATATAGAGGCCAGAAGTAGGTGCAACCATGCTGGGTTCATTGAATCTGTGGCCCCACTCGGTGGTTATTTCTTAGCTCCCTTAATGTATAATTAGAGTTACCATACTTAGTAGTTGATCCAACCTCCACACTACATCCTCTGCCCGTGGGGTTAAGAATATAATGGTGGATGAAATCACATGGAAACCATTGAAACATCACCTCCTTCTGGCCAAAATTGTTAATCAGAAAGACTATTTCATGCATGGGAGGGGGAGAGTAACAGATGCAAGAATGATTATCCTTAGCTTATCTCTTTTAATTCGGCAGTCTGGTCTCTGCAAAAATCAGATGGGTCTTGGATGATGCCAGTAGACTACTAGTAACACAACCAAGTACTGCTGTTTCTTTTTTAACATACTTTATTATTTTTATTTTTTAAGACACTTAGATTACATGAATGTTACATAAAAAAATATAAGGGATTCCCATATGCCCCATGCCTACCTCTCCCACATATTCCCACATTAACAACATCCTTCATTAGTGTGATACATTTGTTACAATTGATGAACACAGTTTGGAGTGTTGTGACTAAGTGTGGAATATAGTTCACATTGTACTTTACACTCTCTCCCGCACAATTTTGTAAGTTATGACAAGATATATAATGACCTGTTTCTGTCACTGCAATGTCATTCAGGACAATTCCCAAGTCCTGAAAATCCCACCATATTACACTTATTTTTCCCTCTCCCTCCCCTCAGAACTTACAGTGGCCACTGCCTCCACATCAATGATAAAAGTTCTTCCATTGCTAGAATCACAATAAGACTATAGTAGAATACCAGTAAATCTGCTCTAGTCCATTGTACACTCCTCAATCCTGAGGATTCTGGGATGGTGATGCCAACTCCACCTCTAATTGAGAGGGGGCTTTGATCCCATGGGGCAGATGGATGGGACTATCTTGCCTGCAGTCTCAGAATCTCTCTGCTCCTTGGGGTGGTCTCTGTCTATCATCATCTCCCAGTCAGTTGTAATGGGTGAGTCCAATGTACTGGAGAGTAGGTGTTGCAACTCTGTTGAGATTCAGAGACTAGCTGGCACATGGACAGCCCAAAGATTTAAGTCTCTTGGACATACCCTTATCAAATCTAGAACTAACTATAGGTTCAAATAGAAGGGGCAGAAGAACCATATGTAGGGAAATCACAACTGAGTCCAACTCTGTCACACTGGGGAGCATAAATTCCCACGTAGGGTGCACTGGCAGGGCACCAAACTCCTGAGCTGTCTTCCCTGCCTATAATGTCTGGATGTCTCCAGAACCCTCAGAGCCCTACTATTTGAGGCAATATTTACTTTGGCAGTCAATGAGATCCTGCTGAGATGTGCACAAGTGTAACCCCTGGAATGACCTCCCAACTCACTTTGAAGTCTCTTAGCCATATAAGCTCATTTGTCTTTACCATTCCCCCTTTTGGTCAAGGTCTTTTTCCAGATGCATTGTTAGTTGGTGTTTGGTAGTAATCCGTCAGTGCCAGGAAGGCTTTATCATGGAAGTCATGCCCCATGCTGGGGTGAAGGTAATGCATTTATATCCTGAGTTTGGCTTAGAGAGGAGCCACATTTGAGCAACAATGATGCACTCAGGAGGTATTTCTTAGGCACCCAATAATACTAGGTTAAGTTTCAATTTCAAAGTAAAGGTTATAAACATTTGCTATATTAGAAACCATGCATGTGTCCCCAGACCTAGTTTTTCTCCCTAGGTCTGGTTTTTAGAATGCTGGTGATAAACTAAGTGTGATTTATTATATCACCATCTTGTATGGGAAAAGACTGTAACTTTGGGTATCTTTGGTACCTTAAGAGATCTAGCGGGGGGACAGATGTGGCTCGGGTGGTTGGGCATCTGTCTCTCATATGGAGGGACCTGGGTTCGATCCCCAGGACCTCCCGGTAAAAATAAAAAAAGGTAAATATAGAAGGCACGTGGGACACCAGGCCTCATGCACAGGTGTGCCGCCAGGCCTCATGAGCCACGCAGCAAGATGATGACATAACAAGAGAGTGACACAAGGGAGAGACAAGATGAGATGCAGTGAAAAAATTAAGGTGGTGGTAAGATGCCTTTCTCCCACATTGAAGACTAGAGGAGAAGGATGAGAAGAGAGGGCAGGAAACAGACACAGAGAGTTGCCCAGCGAAAGGACACAGAAATAGCAAAAATGGAGAGGGGGGGTAAAAATGGATAAAAGTACATAAATAAATAAATAAATAAATAAGTCCTTAAAAAATGTATAGGGAAGGAAGATACAGATTATAGTTAATAGTAATATTTTGATGATGCTCTTTCATGATTTGTTAACAAATGTTTCACAACAATGCAGGGTGTTTGTCAGGGGGTGATGTGTGGGAGCCCTGTATGATGTTTTCCATGTTTGTTTTGTAAGATCACAATGTTTACTGATCACTTATAGTTTATGTATGTTCATGTATGAATGATATACTTCAATCATTTTTTTTTAAAGTAAAGATTCTAAGTACAGTCATCAATATCAAGAGCCTGTCAATGGTCCATTCTCCTTCACTAGTCATTGACCCTGCACTTGGGGGACTCCTGCTTTCCCATTAGAGAACGTGGCAGAACTCCTCAGAATGGGAATTTGATATTGCTTTGGTTATTGTGTGAATCTCTACCCACTGTGACAATGCCCCATGAAAACTGGAACACATTTATGTGCCTTGTAGGTATGCCCCAGGTGAACCTCTTCCCATGCATCCCCCATCTCTGACACTCCACACCAATGCTCCTCCCCTGCCACAGTTGTAATCCTTTTGTGGTCCAAAACTTCTTCAAAAATGAAGCCAACAAAATAACCAAATACAATTAATAGGGTATCTTTGCAAAAGAAGATTAACACAGCCTCAGATAGGTAGTTTGCAGCAGTGATGTTGTGAATACATTTTTTCCTATAATGACAAAAAAAGAGGACCAGAGAGAGTTAGTATTCACATGGAACAGATGACAACACACTTCTCAAGATCTGTTAACTCCTCCTAACCTCTGTGGAGTCTGAACAGAATGGACATTGGCAGAGCATCCCCTTGATCTATTACATCGATGGAGTTATACTACTTAAGCTGCTTAGTAAGTTTTAGGCCTTGAAAAGATACATGTTCTCTAGAGGGTGGGAGGTAATCAGTACAAAAATTCAGGGACTGCCACATCAGTAAATATATTAGTGGTCTCTTGATAAAGGGAGTACTAAGGCATTCCCTGCAAAGTAGAAAGATGAAGAATTGCATTTTACAGGCCATGCACAATGTTAGATGTTTTGGAAGCAGCAGCATTTTCCAGCTGGAAAATTGATCTGGCCCATACAGGAGGGACATGAAACTCTGCCAAGTTTGAATGGAGCCTAGAGCAAGAAAAGTCTCCGAAGCATCTCCAGGCTGTGGTGCAGGCAGCTCTGACACATGGGCTATGTTCCCTGGCATAAACCATGGGGTTAGAGATATCAGTGGTGGGAAAAAATGTCATGTGGAACAAATAGGAAACTCCTGTGGCAAAATCACAGTGCATGTCCCTCAGGTTCTAGAGCAGTACCATGTAACCTGCTGTTGAATATGATATCCCTTATGTAAAACAATAGGGTTTTTTTTAGAGGAAACTCTAGATTAGATAAATGTTTCATAAAAGATATAGGGGATTCCCATATGCCCCACACCCTCACCCTCCTATACTTTCCCACATTAACAACATCCTTCATTAGTGTGGTACATTGTTACAATGATGAACACATATTGAAGCATTGCTACTAACTGTGAGTTATGGTTTACATTATAGTTTACACTTTGTCCTGCACAATTTTGTAAGTTATGACAAAATGTATAATGACCTGTATCTATCATTGCAACATCAAGCAGGTCAATTCCAATGTCTGGAAAATGCCCCTATTATGCCTATTTTCCCCCTCCCTCCTCTCAGAACTTCCTGTGGCCACTGTCTCCATATCACTGATAAATGTTCTTCCACTGCTAGAATAACAATGTCTATAGTACAATAATAGTAAATCTGTGTTAGTCCATTGTTCACTACCTGATCTTGAGGATTTTGGGATAGTGATGTCCATTCTGTCTCTAATTGATAGGATACTTAATATATACATATATATATAAATCATGTATATCATATATATTCTTACGTAATATATATTCATATATATTTTTACATATTTATGACTTAGACACTAAATAGGGCTAATTGAATTCTTAGAGAAAGACTTGAAATCAGAAACAGATCTGCAATCAAAATAAAAAGCACTGCATTTTAGAAGAATTACAATTATTTTTAAATTCTCTTTAAGAATTTTTCTTAAACGTATTAATCATTGAGAATATGGTGTCTTAGTTTGCCAGATTGCTATGCTATGACAAATACCATACAATGGATTGGTTAAAACAATAGGCATTTATTGGCTTACTCTTTTGAGGCTACAGGAAGTCCAAAATCAAGATACAGGCAAGACTTACTTTCTCTCAGAGTCCATACTTTCTAGTACTATCTTCTGGGACTCCTTGGGATCCCTTGGTTTTTATCTCTGGTCCCAGTCACATGGCAATGTCCTCTCCTTTCTCACTCAAATCTACATTGTTCCGTCTTCTGTGACTTCTGAGTCTTTAAAAGGGTTCCAGTAACCCAGATTAAGACCCATTCTTATTCAATTGGGCCACACTTTAAACATAACCTCTTCAAGATTTTCTATTTATAATGGGTTCACACCCACGGGGATGCAGATTAAGATTAGAACATGCTTTTCTGGGCTAATAACTCAATTTACCACATAAAGTATGCTGAGAAATTTTTAAAATATATATTTAAGGACACCATAGGTGAATATTTAAACTCTTCTAGTGGGAAAGTATCCACATGGAGAAACTAATTCTCTAAGTAATGTAAAAATGTTTTAATAATAATATACTGGATATAAATTACCCTAAAGGCATAAGAAATGAGAAAACCAAGTGTTTTTATAATGTTCTTAAAAATAAAAACAGTCTTACACTCCCAGAGGATACAACTTGCAAGTATTAGCCTGTTTAATTTTCTTGGTTCATGAAAAATGGAGAAACATAGGAAAAGAAAGTACAGCAAAATTTAGGACAACAGATGTCCTAAATTATTTAAACAGAATATATTCTGGGCAGATGAAGCACTTTCTCTTCACTAGAACTGCCCTATAACACATGGGATTCCATTAACTTGTTCAACTCAATCTGTACAAAAAGGCTTAGAGGAAAATATAGGGATCATCACTAATGCCAGTTATCATACCCTTCTTCTATTTAGCTTGCCAAAGCTGCTTATATTTATTTTCCTTTTCTTATATTTCATATATAGATATGATTAAATATATCACAAGGGCATGGTTTATATTTTCTCTCTTCTTCAAATTGGTTTTTAATCTCTTGAGTCAATTTGAGTTCTGTAGTTTTACCTTATTTGTTTCTGCCTTTACCGACTCTCCCAAAGTGGAGAATACTAAAGAATATCAGAAGACTTCTGAAGGTATCCTTCAGTGGAAACTTAGTATTGTTCAACTCCTATTTTATTTGTTTAAATGACATGTTGGCAAGATTTTTTTTCAATTGAAATCCACATTTTTAAGGAGTGCAATACCCTTTGTGACTCTGCGGAGCTTTGACCCAACCTCATAGGCCTGGTGTAAGCTGTATAAAGCAATACAATTTCTATTGAGCTTTCTAGCTTATTTTTCACAGCTAAAGAAAAATTGATGTTTGTATAGTCACGTCAATTTCAAGGAGGATTGACAAAAATGAAACATTGGTCATTTATGAGATTCTTGATTGCTTTTTATGGTCCCAGTATGTTGATAACAATGACTTTTGGTAGAATTTAAGCAAAGACCCCAAAATGAATATGCTGATATGAATATTTGGTATTGGACACTTAAAATTTTCTACAACAGAAGGTAATTGGTGTCTTGACTTCATTTTGTGTTATATAGAGATGGCTTCAGAACATTTAATATTAAAAATTCCAGTACTTTAGAAAATTCATGCAAATTAAAATAGCTGTTCTGAAAAAAATCTCTATGGTAATACATTTTTGGTTTTAAAGCTTTCCCTACACAGTCTGAGAACCCACACTGTGTGATGTCACAATTAGAAGACTACATGAGCATTTCATTAAATATAATGAAAGTACACATGGGAGGTGACTATGGAAGATAAGAACTTGATGGAGTGGAATCAATAAAACTTCAGTTTGAACTTGGCCCATTAACTTACCAGGATCTGGGCCTTGCGACTTTAGACAATGAATGGTTAAAGGCCATTGATCCGTAGTGTTTCCTCCCATTAAATGGGGATAGTATTAGCTTTCAGAGCTATTGTGACTTGTTAATTGAAATAATTCTCTCAAGGTCCTGTTCAATCATAAGTAGTTAAAAAACATTAGAGCTTTTTAAACAAGATTCAATGGTTGTATTTTCTGGAATTCATTAAAGGGGTTCTAGTGATTTGGTGACTTCTTTGAGATTGATTTTTTTGCTTTCACAAAGCTTTTTAGTGACTTCCTAAGGCTGCTTTCTGATAGCACAATTTATCACTCTATGTATTTTCATAAGTTTTATCCAGAAACCCAGATATTGGGTCTGAAACAGTTGCAGACTCTTTGCAGGCCCAGCTGGGTTGAGATCCCATTTTGTCTAGTAACCTGGTTTATAGTGATCTGGTGCTCATCATAGGTTTCAGAACTGGACTCACTCCATTATCTTAAAAATGCTATTCTACATGTGGCATCATTTTATTTCATTATTGTTTTCATTGTCCATGTGTTTCAGAAAGTGCTTCATACAAATATTGGAGTTAAATTTTATATATGTCACTCAGAGGCACCATGCATATCTTCTATCTTCTTTTGTCAGTTTCTTACAGGATTGTAGGAATGCTGGGTGAAAATAATTGAATAAAAGATAATGTAAATCTATTTAGTGTCCTTATATTCCCATGAACATGCTTTATCATTAAAATCATTTAATTAAAACACAATTTTCATTAAATTACCTTTTCATTTCATAAATACCATACCAAAAAAAAAAAAAAAAAGGTTGATAAACACCAAACATCCAAGAAGTGGTTTCACATGAGGTTAAGAGTAAGGAAAACTTTTTTCGGACATGTCATTTAGACACTACGTTCCTAGAACGTTTTGAAAATTTTTTGTGTACTTTATGGGTGAACATGATTTTTAAATAAATAGTAGGAAATATATGAACATGTTTACATACACACCATTTCTTCTTCCTTCTTCTTTTATAAAAACATTCCAATGTTCCACTGAATATATGCTCCTCCCATATTGGTAGCAATGGGCCTGACAAGTACAAAGGTTAAGTATATGACTAATGTTAGGCCAAATAAATTCTCCTATGTATGTATGTGTGAATGTATGTATGTATGTATGCATGGATTGAGCGTGACATCTTTCACTTAGTCTTATGCATTAGTGATTTATCTATTTTGGAAGTGTATCAATAGTTCACTAGTTTTTATTGTTATGTAGTATTCCATTGTATGAGTCTTCCGCAGTTAATTTAGAAGGCAGAAGGCCATTTCCAGTTTTGGGCAATTATGTATAAAGGTGATATAAACATTTCTGCAAAGATTATAGTTTTATAAATGAGAGTATGTTCTCATTTTCTGGGGTAAATGAATAAAAATGTGATTGCTTGACCATATGGCAAATGTATGATTAATTTTTAAAAACAGCCAAACTGCTTAATAAAGTGGCTATACCATTTTGCATTTCCACCAATAATGTATGAGACTTCCTCTTCCTCTGCATCCTCACCACTACATGGTACTCTCATATTTTTGTTTTTATCATTATAATAGGAGTATAGTGGTATACTGTTGAACTCTTTCATCCATTTTTGTATTCATTTTATTTGTTTGTTGTTTTTTATGTTTTTATTGTGTTTTGAGACTTATTTTCCTATTCTGGATACAAATTTTATATTTGTATATTTTTTCCATCTATAATAATGTTTATTTTGCTTCAATTGAAACTAAAGAAAGTAATATATTTTTTAAAAAGTCAACTTCCAAATCAATTTGATACATATTAATAAAGCATAAATCCATCCAAAGTGTACAATCAATGGTATTCGATATAATCACATAGTTGTACATTCATCACTTCGAACATTGTTAGAGCATTTTCATTATTCCTATAATACTGCTACTAATAAAAACAAACAAAATTCATCACCTCTCAATTTGTTGATTCTTCCCCTTCCATTCATAGCTGCTATTGTTTCTATCTCTCTAGTATATTTGTACTTATATTTTGCAAAAAGTCTTATACATGTAATATTACCCATATTCATATTTCACATGAGGTTTCACTATGTTATACAGTTTCATGTTACATTTTTTGGATTTCCTACAAGTAATATAAATGACCTTAGACTTACCCTTTTAACCACTGTCATACCTGTGTAATAGCTGTTAGTTACATACACTATGATGTGCTTTCACCATTTCTATTCATTTCCAAAGACTTACAAACAACATTTTAAACAATTCTGCACAGATTAAACCTCAGTTTTCCATTCTCTACCCTCCTATTTTCTGGTGACCTATATTCTAATGATTGACTCCATGAATTTAAACAATATATTTAGCTCATAATAGAGCAATCAGTAAGTATTTGTCCTTCTGTGTCTGACTTGCTTCACTCAACATAATGTCCTCCAGGTTCATCTATGTTGTCATATGCTTCACACTTCATTTCTTCTTACCACTGCATAATATACACCACAATTTGTTTATCCATTCATCAGTTGATGGACTCTTGGGTTGTTTCCCACTTTTAACAATTGTGAATAATGCAGCTATGAACATCAGTGTGCAGATGTCTATTCGTGGCACTGCTCTCAGTTCTTCTGGGTATATACCTAGTAATGATATTGCCAGGTCACATGGCAAGTCCATACTCAACTTCCTTTGGAACTGCCAAACAGTCCTCCACAGTGGCTGTACCATTCTACATTCCCACCAACATTGAATAAGTGTTCCTGTCTCTCTACATCCTCTCCAATAATTACAATTTTCTGATTTTTTAGTAGTGGCCAGTCTAATAGGTGTGGAATGATATCTTGTAGTAGTTTTTTTTTTTTTTTTTTTTTTTTTTTTTTTTTTT